>NIVC01000010.1:882500-900000 GCA_002269645.1 Macrostomum lignano | reverse complement strand
TTTGCATCTGAGCGCCGATAAGCAGGCCTGCATTACGGATTTCTATCAGGCTATGGTTGACGAAGATGAGGCTAACAAGGCTCTGTTTGAGTCGGAGAATGGAGTTCCTCATCAGGCAGCTGCGGATGCTGAGACCGAAGGCGATCATAGTGAGCAGCAGGAGCCTCTGGCCAAGAGGTAGGACGCAAAAGATTACTCAAAGTCAGGCCGAAAGCTGCTCAAATCAATGCAGAGTTTGTGCATAATTTTCAGATACAAGCGAACAGAAATCAAGAAGCGAAAGGAGCAACTGCAATTGGCTCATTTTTTTGGCCCATCCGCTGCTAGCGTCGCGTCGCCAGCTGCTTCCGCTTCTGCTGCTGCTGGTTCTTCTTCTAGTAGACTGAATGTAGCCAGCAATTCAGCTAAGGCTCAGCAACAGACGCAGAATGATGATGAAGTGGATGTTGAAGCCCTACTAGCTGGCATACCAGATGAAGAATGGGATTTCGATTGGAAGGGTTGATCGATTAATGAAACTGTCACTTCTTATGAAAAGCTTTAACGTGACAAAAATCGCAATAAATAGTCATACGACCCATACTCAGGTCAGTCAGATGCTCAATCAGTCAGATGCTCAATCAGCTCAGTCAGATGCTCAATCAACTCAGTCAGATGCTTAATCAGTCAGATGCTCAATCAGTCAGATGCTCAATCAACTCAGTCAGATGCTCAATCAGCTCAGTCAGATGCTCAATCAACTCAGTCAGATGCTCAATCAACTCAGTCAGATGCTCAATCAACTCAGTCAGATGCTCAATCAACTCAGTCAGATGCTTAATCAACTCAGTCAGATGCTCAATCAACTCAGTCAGATGCTTAATCAACTCAGTCAGATGCTCAATCAACTCAGTCAGATGCTCAATCAACTCAGTCAGATGCTCAATCAACTCAGTCAGATGCTCAATCAACTCAGTCAGATGCTCAATCAACTCAGTCAGATGCTCAATCAACTCAGTCAGATGGTCAATCAGCTCAGTCAGATGCTCAATCAGCTCAGTCAGATGCTCAATCAGTCAGATGGTCAATCAACTCAGTCAGATGCTCAATCAACTCAGTCAGATGCTCAATCAGCTCAGTCAGATGGTCAATCAACTCAGTCAGATGCTCAATCAACTCAGTCAGATGGTCAATCAGCTCAGTCAGATGGTCAATCAACTCAGTCAGATGCTCAATCAACTCAGTCAGATGCTCAATCAACTCAGTCAGATGCTCAATCAACTCAGTCAGATGCTCAATCAACTCAGTCAGATGCTCAATCAGCTCAGTCAGATGGTCAATCAACTCAGTCAGATGCTCAATCAGCTCAGTCAGATGGTCAATCAACTCAGTCAGATGCTCAATCAACTCAGTCAGATGGTCAATCAGCTCAGTCAGATGCTCAATCAACTCAGTCAGATGCTCAATCAGCTCAGTCAGATGGTCAATCAGCTCAGTCAGTCAGTCAACAACTGGTATAGCAAACAACTCACTAGTGACTTTTAAAACGACTTGAACGGCAGAGAGGCGACTGTCGAGTCTCGAGCGCATCACGTGAATTGTGATTCGCTCATCACAAACATCTCGTCGATTTTAAAGTCGTATGTTTATAAGTTTGCATTTATAGGAAACCGTGCGCACTTAAATGTGGTATATTTAGGGTCAATATTATATATAAAATATGTTGCTAACTAGTGAACTTCTGCATTGAGTTTCCAGTTCTTTCTTGTGTTTTAATTTTTTACTATATTATTATTTTTGCTTTGTTTCTTTATTGATTAATTTCTTTTGCCAAAATTTGTTTGTCAAACATGAAAATCTGTGCATGCCCCCTCAAGTATGCCTGGTGACAGAAATAAATAAATGTGTTATATATGCAGTTTCTTGTTTATTACATTGTCTAGTCTAGTTTACTAATTTTAATATTTTACGTATAGTTTCACAGCGATAGGATATTATAGAAGACAAGTAAGATTAAGCTGTAATTGTGTCACTTAAACTATTTAGCCAGAGTGCTAAACAAAGACTTAAGATATTACTTTTTTAAGTTAGACGACCCTTAAAACGCTAAGCTTTGAAAAATCGAAAATTCACAATCTCGAATCTTCAAAAGCTCGAAACTTCACACAATCTCGAATCTTCACAAGCTCGAAACTTCACACAATCTCGAATCTTCACAAGCTCGAAACTTCACACAATCTCGAATCTTCACAAGCTCGAAACTTCACACAATCTCGAATCTTCACAAGCTCGAAACTTCACACAATCTCGAATCTTCACAAGCTCGAAACTTCACACAATCTCGAATCTTCACAAGCTCGAAACTTCACACAATATCGAATCTTCAAAAGCTCGAAACTTCACACTATCTCGAATCTTCTCGAAATCTCGAAAAAATAATATATTTAAAGATTCATGCTTTTGAGAGCCGCATTCACAAAATTTTATAATTAGTTTATATCTGTTTCGAAGTGCAAAAGTTAAAACAATCATTTCAGCATCTGCATTTACAACTAGTCTGTAAACCACCTTATTTATCCTAAAAATATTTTGGATTTTATAACAACAAAGGACGATATGAGCAGCTCTCTGACTGCATGTCGAATTGGCTTGAGTATGGCTCGTTTGATGCCTGCTCATTCCCGGCGCTTGCCCGTGCCCTCTGACTGCCTAGCAACTGCCGCTACCTATCACATTGTGGCACTGAATGGCTTTCACCTTGGAGTGAGTTCTCTCATTGTGTTGTATCTTGTAGCATTGAGCTTTTTGTTGTAAAATATTGCTCATTTATTAGGTTATTGGAAATTGCTGATCTTTGACTTCCTACAGTCATTAGGTCATTAGAAAGTGCATGATCTTTGACTTCCTACAGTCATTAGATCATTAGAAAGTGCATAATCTTTGACTTCCTACAGTCATTAGGTGTCATTAGAAAGTGCATGATCTTTGACTTCCTACAGTCATTAGGTCATTAGAAGGTGCATAATCTTTGACTTCCTACAGTCATTAGGTGTCATTAGAAAGTGCATGATCTTTGACTTCCTACAGTCATTAGGTCATTAGAAGGTGCATAATCTTTGACTTCCTACAGTCATTAGGTGTCATTAGAAAGTGCATGATCTTTGACTTCAATCAGTCATTAGGTCATTAGAAAGTGCATGATCTTTGACTTCAATCAGTCATTAGGTCATTAGAAAGTGCATGATCTTTGAATTCCTACAGTCATTAGGTCATTAGAAAGTGCATGATCTTTGACTTCAATCAGTCATTAGGTCATTAGAAGGTGCATGATCTTTTACTTCAATCAGTCATTAGGTCATTAGAAAGTGCATGATCTTTGACTTCCTACAGTCATTAGGTCATTAGAAGGTGCATGATCTTTTACTTCAATCAGTCATTAGGTCATTAGAAAGTGCATGATCTTTGACTTCCTACAGTCATTAGGTCATTAGAAGGTGCATGATCTTTGACTTCAATCAGTCATTAGGTCATTAGAAGGTGCATGATCTTTTACTTCAATCAGTCATTAGGTCATTAGAAAGTGCATGATCTTTGACTTCCTACAGTCATTAGGTCATTAGAAGGTGCATGATCTTTGACTTCAATCAGTCATTAGGTCATTAGAAGGTGCATGATCTTTTGAAATTTAGTAATTAGAAAAGCAAACCATTCAATTTTAGGGTAGAAAATCCTTAGGCTAGTAGAAATCTATTATTAATTTTGCTGTTAATTACTTGCATTCGATCATTTCTTTCTCCGTTACCAAGCAACGCCAACAGCGCCGCCAGTTCACCACGGGTCGCCGGTTGCCCCGCAACACGGGCATAATGTTTGTGCCGCAGCAGGAGGCCTGGATTATTGAACGATTTGGCAAGTTCAGCCGGATATTGAATCCCGGCCTGAACTTCTGCTTGCCTGTAGTGGACCGCATTGCTTACATACAGAGCCTGAAAGAGATTCCTATTAACATTCCCGACCAGCCGGCTATCACGGTGGACAATGTCACTTTGCAGATCAACGGCGTACTGTTTCTCAAAGTATTCGATCCTTATCAAGCTTCCTATGGCATTGAGGACGCTGAGTTTGCTATGACTCAACTGGCTCAGACCACTATGCGCTCAGAGTTGGGCAAAATCTCATTGGACAGCGTATTCCGCGAACGGGACAGTCTTAATCGGGCCATTGTTGAGACTATTAACCAGGCCAGCGAGCCCTGGGGTATTAATTGTTTGCGCTACGAGATTCGGGACATTATATTGCCGCCGAAAATTAAAGATGCTATGCAGACTCAGGTGAGCTGTTCTATTCTCAAACTGAAAAGTTGTTGTCAAGCTTGCGAAAAGGCCATCCTTTGTTTGAAGATATTAAACAGATCTGTGTGAGAGACTAGATAATACTAGGATGTATTCGGATTGTGATTTAATATCGATAAGATAAAAATAATATGGGTTGAGAGATGAAATGATATAAGATACGAGGGGTGAGATGAGATAATATACTAGGGATGAGTTAAGACAAGATACCAGGGACAAGATAAGATAATTGATACTAGAGATAAGCTTCTGATGTGTTCCTTATTACCCGACTTTTGGTAATCAAAGAACACTCACTTCTAGCTCAGTAGCTAGGCAACCCAGTACGTCAACAGAAGGTATTCAATTACCTTGAGTCCTTAACTGAGAGCTCTCGTCAATACTCCTTGTTCGTTGATCTCGCTATCAGTAGCGTTCCTGTCCTTCAGGAATTCCGGGCGCCGGTCAACAGTTGATCTGGTCCGCTCTTGCAATTGTCTCCTTGACTTCTTGCCGGCCGGTTATCTGTAGTTCGGACCAATCGGAAGCTTCCAAGTTAACAACGGGTACCCTGCGCGTTTAACATAAGCCTACTCCTAGCAGTGCCTCTATGCACTCTAGGTATAGCTCCGGAAACCACTGATAGTCTTCTAAGATCTATCAGGGGCAGTCCTTCTGGAGACTGCAACCAGTAGAGTCTAAACAGACTCAGGAGTCTCAACAGACTCAAACTAAACTCCAACGAGACGTCTCAAAACACAGGCGCAAATGAGTAAGGCTTACCGCAAGAACTCGACGAGTCTTCTGTAGGAAGTCCTGTAGTGGCTTCCTCTTCGGAGCTCTTCTCCTTCCGGAGGAATTGTGGCTCCGGGTCCGTTCCGGACCACTTGTATTTATAGGCGTTCATACCTCTCTCGAGGTCGTACATCACTGTCTTCGCAAATGTCAAAGGGTCACGATTCGGTGGCTGTCAAGCATGACAGGGTAGAAAGTTGCGCAACTAGTCTACTGTAAAAGCGCATGATTGGTTACCGTAGCTGGTAGACTTTGATTGGTTCATCCGGGTGCAACCCGAGTGCAAACCAAATGATGACTTGAAGGTGGGGTTTGAATTGACAGTTGTTGGTCGCACGTGATTGGGTGATTTCTAAAATTAGCATGCTCGAGATTTCTCTCTTTCTATTGGTTAATTCGAATATATGTATGGTTCAGCGCATATCCTTATACATGCTCCTCAAATTACTACTATTTAAGTAGTACGTTAACAATTTTAAATAACTTTTCTGGGAGATATAATACTCTACACTTCTAGGGATGGGACGAGATAAGATACGAGGGGTGAGATGAGATCCATATACATATATATATGGATGCATGCATATACATGTATATCCATATATGGTCTGTCGGTATCTATCTATCTATCTAGATATGCGATCGATTTTAGCAAAAACGGCTGAGATGAGATGAGATGGTGAGATGAGATAGGATACTAGCGATGAGATGAGATAGGATACTAGCGATGAGATGAGATAGGATACTAGCGATGAGATGAGATAGATATGAGGGGTACGATGAGATGAGATAAGATACAAGGGATGAGATATGATACAAGGGATGGGATAAGATACTAGAAATGAGATTATAAAATTCGAGGGATGAGATGAAATAAGATACGAGGCGTAAGATAAGATAAGATACGAGGCGTGAGATGAGATGAGATAAGATACTAGGAATGAGATGAGATAGGATACTAGCGATGGGATAAGAAAAGATGCTAGAGATAAGATAAGATACTGGGGATAAGATGAGATAAGATACTAGGGATGAGATGAGATAAGATACTAAGGGTGAGATAAGATACTAGGGATGAGATGAGATAATATACTAGGGATGAGATAAGATACTAGGGATTAGATGAGATAAAATACTAGTGATGAGATGAGTTTAGCTTCGATAATAAAGGGTGAGATGCGATAAGATACGAGGAATGAGATAGAATAAGAAACTAAGGGTGAGATAAGATACGATACTATGGATGATATGATAGAAGGGAAAGGATACTATGGGTGAGATGAGATGAGATGAGATCCGATGGACGAGCATCAACACGCGAGCAGTTGAATCTGTGCTCTCACCCGCTCAGGTGGAGGCGGACAGGCGCAAGCGGGCGGCCATCCTCGAGTCCGAGGGCATTCGCAATTCCGATATCAACGTAGCCGAAGGCAAGAAGCAGGCCCAGATCTTGGCTTCCGAAGCATTTCAACGCGAGGTGCTGAACAAAGCGCTGGGCGAGAGCGAAGCTATCATTCGCTTAGCCGAGGCCCGGGCTCAAGCGATCCGGTCAGTAGCCGACTCGCTCAATCAGGCCAACGGATCCAGCGTTGTGTCCATGACCATCGCTGAGAAATACATTGAAGCGTTTAGCAAATTGGCCAAGTCTACTAATACTGTGCTATTGCCGGCCCAGTCTGGTGATATTGCAAGCATGGTTGCTCAGGTGGGCTTTTCATTGTTTATTAGTGTAGATTGGCTGGCCAATCGCTGTTAGCGGGGCCGGGGGGGGCTTGTCGTCGCCCGTGTTTGGGGGTGCTTGGTCCGGGGGTGGGTGCGCCGCCCCTGGGGCGGGGGTGGGTGTCTGTTGGGCCTTTTTAGCCCCGTGCGTTGTGCCCGCCTCGGCCTATCTCTCCTCGCCAGCTTGCGTGCGATCTCTCCTTGCGTCTCTCCTCTTCTCCCCTCTCTCCTCTTCTCTCCCTTCCTCTCCCATCTCTCCTCTTCTCTCCTCTCCTCTCCCCTCTTCTCTCCAATCTTGTCTCCCCTCTCTCCTCTTCCCCTCTCTCCTCTTCTCCCCTCTTCTCCCCTCTCTCCTCTTCTCTAATCTCCTCTCCCCTCTTCTCTCCAATCATGTCTCCCCTCTCTCCTCTTCTCCCCTCTCTCCTCTTCTCCCCATCTCTCCCCTCTCTTCTCTCCCTTCCTCTCCCATCTCTCCTCTTCTCTCCTCTCCTCTCCCCTCTTTTCTCCAATCTTGTCTCCCCTCTCTCCTCTTCCCCCTCTCTCCTCTTCTCCCCTTCTCTCCCCTCTCTTCTCTCCCTTCCTCTCCCATCTCTCCTCTTCTCTCCTCTCCTCTCCCCTCTTCTCTCCTCTCTTCTCCCCTCTTCTCTCCAATCTTGTCTCCCCTCTCTCCTCTTCCCCCTCTCTCCTCATCTCCCCTTCTCTCCCCTCTCTTCTCTCCCTTCCTCTCCCATCTCTCCTCTTCTCTCCTCTCCTCTCCCCTCTTTTCTCCAATCTTGTCTCCCCTCTCTCCTCTTCCCCCTCTCTCCTCATCTCCCCTTCTCTCCCCTCTCTTCTCTCCCTTCCTCTCCCATCTCTCCTCTTCTCTCCTCTCATCTCCCCTCTTCTCTCCAATCTTGTCTCCCCTCTCTACTCTTCTCCCCTCCTCTCCCCTCTCTCCTCTCCTCTTCTCTCCCCTCCTCTCCCCTCTCCCGTCTCCCCTCTCCTCTCCTCTCCCCTCTTCTCTCCCATCTTCTATCCCCTCTGTCCTCTTCTCCCCTCTTTCCTCTTCTCTTTTCGTCTCTCCCCTCCTCTTCCCTCTCTCCTCTTCTCTCCCCTCCTCTCCCCTCTCCCGTCTCCCCTCTCCTCTCCTATCCCCTCTTCTCTCCCATCTTCTATCCCCTCTGTCCTCTTCTCCCCTCTCTCCTCTTCTCCCCTTCTCTCTCTTCTCTTCTCTCCCCTCCTCTCCCATCTCTCTTTTCCCCTTCTCTCCCCTCCCCTCCCCTCTTCCATCTTTCCTCTAATCTTCTCTCTCGCCCCTCCTCTCTTCTTTCATCCCTCATTTTCCATTTCATCTCCTTTCCACTCTCATCTGGCCCGCAGCCATGAGCTGGATTTATTAGCTGGCCCTTTCAGATAAGAAAGTTTTACGACTGGTCCCCCAAACCCCTGAGATTCTTTTAACCCATTAAAGCATTTTTTGACTCTTTTGAGTATTGACAGAAAATTTCATAACTGAATTTTTATCACAGGCTTTAGCAATCTACAAGTCTGTGGATTCAAGCCCATCTAGTCCTGCGCCAACTCACCCGCCTAGTGGTCAGCCAAGTTTGTCGTCGGGATCTACTTCGTCAACTTCGTTTTATAGCGGCGGCAGCGGCGGCGGCCTGGGCACCTCGGCTGAGCAGACTGGCGGAGGAGTCAGCATGACCGGCCCGGCCGCAATGTCCGATGCGTTCTACGCCAGCTACGAACGATTCAAAAACAGTTCCGGCTCGACAGTCGGCGAGACTAACGGCGAGAGTCGGGCGGAACAGATCGAACGAGATTTGGCCAAGTTTGGCTACGGCAGCAGCGGCGAACGGGTCGGCGATAGCAACTATGAAAAGTATTGACGCTGGATAGGGCAATGGGAACTAGTATTGTTAGTTGAAATAAATAAGAGCTTCACTACTTCAAGTAATGATGTTGGTCAATTTTTAAAAGTGGTAGAATTGTAAAAAGTGTCTCGAAAAAAGTCGTCCTAAAGTCGTAACTGTCTACTAACTCACAGGTAGACTAGATAGAATTGTTATAAGAGCGTAAAAATGCAAAATGCGATTCTAATTCAAAAGAGTCGCAGACAATAAACCACCTAAAATTAAATCTTAGGCTATTTGTACCGCAATATCTCGCCGTTTATAGAGTATCTTCTTGGCCTGAGGTGCCGTTTTGAAGTTTGAAATTTTGGCTTAAATTAATGTTTAAACAATTTCCCCTAGACTTGGCTCCTATATACCTATTTAGTTATATTCAGCGTATATAGAGGCTCGCTAACTGTGTTTGCCTATAGTGCTATACTTTGTCATCTGTAATGTTTAGTTGGGCCTTGTTGTCTGTTTGTAATGGTTGTGCTCAGCTCGCAACTTTCTCTCTCAATTCGTTAATTATTTTCGTTTTTTTGTTAGCATCTGGTTTTGCTTATACCTTGTGACTTTTCTAGTGCTAATTGTTATTGATTAAGTAAAGTTATAATATATTCTTTATTGTAATAACAATTAGTTTGATTCGATTCGAGTTGCGAGAAACTCCTCTGCTGCTGTTTTGATTGCAGGCTGATGAAATTTAGTAGCAAGTTAGCTTGACGTCTGGCGTCACTTCCCATTTCCCATGCATTTCCATCTCCCCATCCCCGATCCCATCTCTTCTCCCCCACCCCATCATATCTATTCACACCATCCCCCATCCCATCTCTTCTCCCCACCCCTCTTGTCTCATCTCTTCTCCCCATCCCCTCTTGTCCCATCTCTTCTCCCCACCCCCTCTTGTCCCATCTCTTCTCCCCCACCCCATCATATCTATTCACACCATCCCCCATCCCATCTCTTCTCCCCACCCCTCTTGTCTCATCTCTTCTCCCCATCCCCTCTTGTCCCATCTCTTCTCCCCACCCCTCTTGTCCCATCTCTTCTCCCCCACCCCATCATATCTATTCACACCATCCCCCATCCCATCTCTTCTCCCCACCCCTCTTGTCTCATCTCTTCTCCCCATCCCCTCTTGTCCCATCTCTTCTCCCCACCCCTCTTGTCCCATCTCTTCTCCCCCACCCCATCATATCTATTCACACCATCCCCCATCCCATCTCTTCTCCCCACCCCTCTTGTCTCATCTCTTCTCCCCACCCCCTCTTGTCCCTTCTCTTCTCCCCATCCCCTCTTGTCCCATCTCTTCTCCCCACCCCCTCTTGTCCCATCTCTTCTCCCCAACCCCTCTTGTCCCATCTCTTCTCCCCATCCTTTGTCCCATCTCTTCTCTCCATCCCCCCTATTCCATCTCTTTTCCGGCTTACCTATTTAAAATATCCTGATTGTCTGTATTGTGTGCAGGCTCAACACTATTTGCTGAAAACAGTTTGCAGCGATCCAGTGCGCCAATGCGGCAAGACAACAGTTTATTTCTGTCCACCAACGAGCGCAAGGCCATAGCCAATAGCATCGCCAATCAGTGCCGAATCGATGGTCGAAATTTGACCGACATTCGCCGGATTCGGTGTCGATTTGCCGACACCGAATCTGGCTGCGTCACGGCTCGGCTGGGAGCTACTATTGTTGTTGCCAAGGTAACGCACGACGTTGTGGAGCCTTGGCCGCATAGGCCTGCCGAAGGCCAGCTGCAGGTGAGGCCGGCACTCCTTATGCCTCATTGGTACTGTAGTTCATTTTACTGTCACTCTGATATCGCATGCTGTCACTCTGATATCTCATGCTGTCACTCTGATATCTCATGCTGTCATTCTGATATCTCATGCTGTCACTCTGATATCCCATCTAGTTACTCTCATATCTAATCTTTGAATCACTCTAATATCTAATCTTGTCAGTCTAATATCTAATCTTTTCACTCATATATAATCTTGTCACTCTCATATCTAATCTTGTGATTCTAATATCTAACCTTGTCACTCTCATCTAATCTTTTCACTTTCGTATCTAATTTTGTCAGCCTAATATCTAATCTTGTCACTCTCATATCTAATCTTTTCACTCTAGTATCTAATCTTTTCATTCTCACATCTAATCTTTGAATCACTCTAGTATCTAATCTTGTCACTCTCATATCTAATCTTTTCACTCTAGTATCTAATCCTGTCAGTCTAATATCTAATCTTGTCACTATCATATCTATAATCTTTTCACTCTAGTATCTAATATTGTTACTCTCATATTTAATGTTGTCACTCTCATATCTATTGTTGTCATTCTGATCTCAATGCTTGCACTTTTATAATTATAAACTCATATATTCAATTTTCGATTTTTTATTTAATACCTAACATACCTAATCTTATATTAATAGTAAATATCGTTATTCTTCCCCACCAAAAAGGTGAACCTGGAGGTGCCAAGCACCGATGGATCTCAGCAGCAGCAATTGGACGACGATGGCCTGCGCGCCCAGCGCGCTCTGGAGCGCTGCTTCAAAGAGTCGCGCTGCCTAGATCTCGAGAGTCTGTGCATTGTGCCCGGCGAACGGGTGTTCCTCATCCGGGTGACAGCTACCGTTATTAATAATGACGGCAACGTGATCGACTGCGCCGCTATGGCTGTTGTGCTGGCTCTGGCTGACTATCGCCGGCCTGATGTGTCCCTGGTGCAGGTGCGCTGATTGGCTAATTTTATTGTGCAGAGCTCAGGTCTTCCTACTTCAGTTTTGCAAACTCTGCTGCCGTTAGAATAATTGCCCTTCTTAGAAATATCCCTTTTCTTAGAATAATGCCTTTTCTTAGAAAAAACTCTCCTTAAAAATTATCGCCCTTCTTAGAATGCTCGCCTTTTTAGAAAAATCGCCTTTCTCAAAATAATCGCCATTTGAAAAATAATCGCCCTTCTAACAATAAAATAATCGCCATTTCCATTATACTAAAAATGGTCTATCACTAAAAATCGCGCTCAAACCTTTGTACTCTTAAATCTATTGATTTCTTTCAATGCAGGGCGCCGTTAGTGTGGGCGAAAACGCACCAGTGCAGTTAAACTTGAACTTTTATCCGCTAGTACAAACGTTTGGCCTGTTCGACTCCGATGGAAAGTACATTGTGGCCGATTTGTCCGCTAAAGTAAGTGATGTCTTAAATATTAAAGTATTTTGTGATCGGAATTTTATTTAATGAAAAGTAGAGCCTCATTCATTCACTACTTTACTAGGAGTGAAGTCCGTTTAGCCGGTATTGCACTACAATCATCATTGCTTACTCATTCACTAAAGCCTTACAATCATTCACATTTACTCATTCACCAAAGCTTTCAAATCATTCACATTCACTAATTCACCAAAGCTTTCAAATCATTCACATTCACTAATTCACCAAAGCTTTCAAATCATTCACATTCACTAATTCACCAAAGCTTTCAAATCATTCACATTCACTAATTCATCAAAGCTTTCAAATCATTCACATTCACTAATTCACCAAAGCTTTCAAATCATTCACATTCACTAGTTCACCAAAGCTTTCAAATCGTTCACATTCACCAAAGCTTTCAAATCATTCACTTTCACCAAAGCCTTTAAATCATTCAGAATCACTCATTCACCAAAGCTTTCAAATTATTCACTTTCACTAATTCACCAAAGCTTTCAAATCATTCACATTCACCAATTCACCAAAGCTTTCAAATCATTCACTTTCACTCATTCACCAAAGCTTTCAAATCATTCACATTCACTTATTCACCAAAGCTTTCAAATCATTCACTTTCACCAATTCACCAAAGCTTTCAAATCATTCACTTTCACTAATTCACCAAAGCTTTCAAATCATTCACATTCACTAATTCACCAAAGCTTTCAAATCATTCACTTTCACTAATTTACACAGGCTTTCAAATCATTCACATTCATTTATTCACAAAGGCTTTATATAATGATTCACGTTCACTAATTCACCAAAGCCTTAAAATCATTCACAATCACTCATCTGCCGTGAAACTCCGCAGGAGGAGTCCCTAGCCGAGAGCAGGATAGTGGTAGCAATGAGCGCCAATCGAGAGATCTGCTGCCTGCACACAATCGGTGGATTACAATTGGATAAACGATCGCTAATTAACTGCGTTCGTTTAGCCGGTCGAAGAGTCCGCTGCTTAGCCAGTATGCTTGACAAAGCTTTGGCGAGTCGCCGCTTAGACACTGTAGATTTATTGCCTAATATGCTACTGTCAGCGTCTAACACAGCTGGCGATGTTGACATGTCGACAATTGAAGATGTCGGTAATGATGAAGACGATGGAGAGTTAGAGTCGTCGCCATCTTCGGCTAGCGGCTCCGATATGGATATTGCGGCGTCACCAGCTTCGCTATCCGCCGCTGGTGCCATTGGCAATCCCTATAGCGTAGCCGTGGTCAGCGGCTTTGATAACACTACTAATAGTAGCAGTCAGCAGCCTGATAGCGGCTCCTCTGACACTGCTAAACACGTGGAATTCGGTTTACGGTTTATTCGCAATGCCATGCTGCAACGGTCGGCCGCAATGACTGCCGCGACGGCGTCTGCTTCTGCAGCATCGGTCAGCGCCCTCGCTGATTCTGACGCCGCTGCTGCTGCCGGCGGCTCAAGTGTAGGGGCTGCTGGCGTCTACGATGTCTATAGAGACTCGGATGACGAAGAAGAGGTTACCATGGTGACGCAGCTAATGTAAACAGACTAATCATTTCAGTTTAGAATGTTGTTTGGCATACTGCAGAAACAGATCGATCACAAACACCTTCAAATGTCCTTCGATTTCATATACTGCCACCCTACCAGATCCTCAGACATCTGGGCATATCAGCCACCCTACCAGATCCTCAGACACTGGCAGATCAGCCACCCTACCAGATCCTCAGACACTGGGCAGATCTGCCACCCTACCAGATCCTCAGACATCTGGACAGATCTGCCACCCTACCAGATTCTCAGACACTGGGCACATCTGCCACCCTACCAGATCCTCAGACACTGGGCACATCTGCCACCCTACCAGATCCTCAGACACTGGGCAGATCTGCCACCCTACCAGATCCTCAGACACTGGGCAGATCTGCCACCCTACCAGATCCTCAGACACTGGGCAGATCTGCCACCCTACCAGATCCTCAGACATCTGGACAGATCTGCCACCCTACCAGATCCTCAGACACTGGGCAGATCTGCCACCCTACCAGATCCTCAGACATCTGGACAGATCTGCCACCCTACCAGATCCTCAGACACTGGGCAGATCTGCCACCCTACCAGATCCTCAGACACTGGGCAGATCTGCCACCCTACCAGATCCTCAGACATCTGGACAGATCTGCCACCCTACCAGATCCTCAGACACTGGGCACATCTGCCACCCTACCAGATCCTCAGACACTGGGCAGATCTGCCACCCTACCAGATCCTCAGACACTAGGCAGATCTGCCACCCTACCAGATCCTCAGACACTAGGCAGATCTGCCACCCTACCAGATTCTCAGACACTGGGCAGATCTGCCACCCTACCAGATCCCCAGACACTGGGCAAATCTGTGCATTTTATAATTTGTCCTGTCAAACTTCGTAGCTCAAAAATAGCTGCGTAAGTTACCGCAGTGTTTAACTGTTAAATTTGTTAATGAAATTTACTATTGCTATGCCTAAACTGATGTCTACAATGTGTCACTATTTGCTTTGTTGTTATATAAAACGTATAAAGTAATCATAAAAGTTCTTTTTGACATTTTTATTCTTTTTCCTTTTGTTTATACTTCGATAAACTTAGTAATTGCAGTTCAATTGCAGTCGCCAGCCTCCTCCCAGATCTTCATTTGCTGGGCCAGCCTCCCAGATCCTCAGTTGCTGGGCCAGCCTCTCAGATCCTCAGTTGCTGGGCCAGCCTCTTAGATCCTCAGTTGCTGGGCCAGCCTCCTAGATCCTCAGTTGCTGGGCCAGCCTCCTAGATCCTCAGTTGCTGGGCCAGCCTCTCAGATCCTCAGTTGCTGGGCCAGCCTCTCAGATCCTCAGTTGCTGGGCCAGCCTCCTAGATCCTCAGTTGCTGGGCCAGCCTCTCAGATCCTCAGTTGCTGGGCCAGCCTCCTAGATCCTCAGTTGCTGGGCCAGTCTCCCAGATCCTCAGTTGCTGGGCCAGCCTCCCAGATCCTCAGTTGCTGGGCCAGCCTCCCAGAGTGTCAGTTTCTTGGCCAGCCTCCCAGAGTGTCAGTTGCTAGGCCAGCCTTCCAGATCCTCATTAGTTGATCTCTAAGGTGTGATTAGTTGTGATTTCTGATTACTGCTCAACAACAACCCCACAGAGAGTCGGAAGTCTCTAGCCCGAATCAAAATTACTGAACCATGGCTCTGTCAAGGCGATTTCAATTCTTTGAAACTGGCCTGCTGCGAGACCTGAACACCGGCGAGTCGTTCAAAGGCTTGGCCGACATTGAAGGCATCTGCTGCTGGTCCTGCGGCCACGGCCTGCTGGTGTTCGGCGATAAAAATGGCTTCGTCTATCTTGTCGGCCGCAATAGCGACGGCTCCTTTGATGTGACCAATTTTCGAGCATTCGACGATTCAACAAATTTGTTGCACCAATTTGCTCAGCACGACATTCTGATCTCTGTAGGCTTGGATCAGGGATTCAATGAACAGCGGCTCAAGGTGTGGAGCCAGCTGGACAGGCCAGAGGCTGACGGCGGCCCGGTCTGCTCTCGTGTGATGCGCGTGGCGATTGATCCGGCGACCCTCGCCAAGCAGCAGCCGCAGATGCCGCCGCCGTTTCTCACCTGCCTGACCGCACACGAGAATCTCAGCTGCCTGCTGCTCGGCTTCAGCACCGGGGTGGTGCAGCTGCACCGCGGCGACGTCAAGAAGGAGCGGCACAGCCGGTGCCGTGTTGTACTGGAGGCCGATGGGCCCGTCACCAACCTGCACTGCAAGGTGCCGCTGGCAGACAGGCACATAGACAGGCGGACAGACACATAGACAGGCGGACAGACACATAGACAGGCGGACAGACACATAGACAGGCGGACAGACACATAGACAGGCGGACAGACACATAGACAGGCGGACAGACACATAGACAGGCGGACAGGCACATAGACAGGCGGACAGGCACATAGACAGGCGGGCAGACACATAGACAGGCGAGCAGACAGACAGGCGGACTGACAGACAGGCGGACAGACAGACAGGCGGACAGACAGACAGGCGGACAGACAGACAGGCGGACAGACACATAGACAGGCGGACAGACAGACAGGCGGACAAACATAAGCTGGCGGACAGACATAGGCTGGCGGACAGACATAGGCTGGCGGACAGACACATAGACAGGCGGACAGACAGACAGGCGGACAGACACATAGACAGGCGGACAGACAGACAGGCGGACAGACACATAGACAGGCGGACGGACGCATAGACAGACGGACAGACACAGTCAGGAGGACAGGCACGTAGATAAACTAAAAGTCAGAGAGAACAGAGACAAATACGCTCGTACAGATCGATGAAATGGCTGACAAAGAATTTACACACAAATAAAAGCAAATAAGCATGCATTAGGAGACGCAATGAGCAGAGAAATGGTAAAAGGAAAACTAGCAACATACCTGGTACCAGTAATCAGGTATAGACAGCCACATACTTTGCACACTTCCCATAATTGCGCAGGTATCCGAGAGCCGAGTCACAACGGTATTCGCCACCACTGATAAGTCAGTTTTCGCCCTGGTTATAACCGCAAAAGATCACGTGACTAAGATGTGCCTGGAATCGAACTTCGGCGCCGCTCCCTGCTGCACCTGTCTGTCGGAGAGCGACCCGGATCCGCAGTTGGTTGTTGCAAATCGAACCGTGGCCTATTTTTATAACATGGACGGTAGAGGCGCCTGCACTGCCTTTGATATGGAAATTGAACAGGTGTGTGTGCGTGTGTGCGTGTGTGATAACTTATGAGTATTGACAGTCCGTTCAACTGACAGTCAGGTCTACTGACAGTCAGGTCTACTGACAGTCAGGTCTACTGACAGTCAGGTCTACTGACAGTCAGGTCTACTGACAGTCAGGTCTACTGACAGTCAGGTCTACTGACAGTCAGGTCTACTGACAGTCAGGTCTACTGACAGTCAGGTCTACTGACAGTCAGGTCTACTGACAGTCAGGTCTACTGACAGTCAGGCCTACTGACAGTCAGGCCTGCTGACAGTTAAAGCTACTGACTGTCAGGTCTTCGTCTTACTGACAATTTAAGCTACCGACTGTCAGGTCTTCGTCTTACTGACAATTTACAGTCAGGTCTTACTGACAGACAGTTGAAGCTACTGACCGCCAGGTCTTACTGACAGTCAGGTCTACTGACAGTTGAAGCTACTGACAGTCAGGCCTGCTGACAATGTAAGATACTGACAGAGTACTGATATTAACCTTGCCCTATCCCAACCCCTCATTAACCTGCGCAGTTGCGCTGGTTTCGCAGCTACCTGGTAGCTCTGGGTAAGCGCGGCTCCATCACTACCGCTGCAGGCAGCCAGCAGCAGCAGCAATCCAACGCACTGAAAGACACTCACATGCTGACAGTGTACGAGACTAGGCACAAATTTGCCGCCATGTACAATCCATTTCGTGGCGGAGTTCGCGCTATCCTAGCCGAATGGGGCTCCCTACTGTTGCTGACTGCCGACTGCCGACTACACTGCCTGACTGAGAAGGACGCGG
>NIVC01000010.1:777500-877500 GCA_002269645.1 Macrostomum lignano | reverse complement strand
ATTATTAACCCAGGCTTCGATATTTTCTAGCCTGATGCCCAACTGAATGCCCTTCAATCTAACTGAGATTCGCCCCTAAATCTACCTGATTCCCCCTCCCTGAATCTACCTGAAATTCCCCTCCCTGAATCTACCTGATTCCCCCTCCCTGAATCTACCTGAAATTCCCCCTGAATCTACCTGAAATTCCCCTGAATCTAACTGAGATTCGCCCCTAAATCTACCTGAAATTCCCCCTGAATCTACGTGAGACTCGCCCCTGAATCTACCTGAAATTCCCCCTGAATCTACCTGAGATCCCCCCTCCCTGAATCTACCTGAAATTCCCCCTGAATCTACCTGAGATTCCCCCTCCCTGAATCTACCTGAAATTCCTCCTCCCTGAATCTACCTGAGATTCCCCCAGAATCTACCTGAGACTCGCCCCTGAATCTAACTGAAATTCCCCCTGAATCTACCTGAGATTCCCCCTGAATCTACCTGAGACTCGCCCCTGAATCTACCTGAAATTTCCCTGAATCTAACTGAAATTCCCCCTGAATCTACCTAAGACTCGCCCCTGAATCTAACTGAAATTCCCCCTGAATCTACCTGAGATCCCCCGGAATCTACCTGAGATTCCCCGAATCTACGTGAGATTCCCCCTGAATTTACCTGAGATCATCCGGAATCTATCTGAGATTTACCGAATCTACCTGAGATCCCCCCGGAATCTACCTGAGATCCCCCCCTGAATCTACGTGAGACCCTCCCGGAATCTACCTGAGATTCCCTCCTAAAATTTACCTGAGATTCGCCTCAGCATCTACCTGAGCTGTATCTACTTGAAAATATAAAAATACACAGCACTGTATGATCATATGTACCTGTGCTTTCTTGTTAAATAATTACAGAAAGATTATAGTATTCACTTAGTTACTAACAGTAGTGATGCTCGAATTATTCTGCCTGCCAATGTGAAAATTATAAAAGGTAAAAGGCATGCTGAATCATAAATTAGTTGTCATGGAAACTGATTTTGTGAAACTTGATTTTCTCTCAATTGTCTATTAAAAGATTTCTACGTTTGTTTAGTGGAGTTACACATTAAAAACAGTTTTTTGCTGTGTTTAAAAGATTAATACGATTGTTTGTGCGAGCTCATATTCGATATATGAACAAATTACTATTAGTAAGGTGTTGTTGTGTCTCATTTGTCCTTGCCGATTTGCTGCTTCGATTGATTCCCATGCTTCAATAATGTGATATAATAAATACATATGATTGACTTTATATAGTCTGTCTATATATTGAAATACGCAGTAATCTAATAGTGCAAATAGGTAACTTATTTTATAGACATATTTTATAGGCAGCCTGTGTGGGACTCTAAAGTCGATTAAGGTCACTTCTTTCCTATTTTACCTGTGTTACCTGTGTCTCATTTCTTTTTGCTGCAGGTCGCCTTTCAAAGTTCAAAGTTCAAACTGTAGCAATGTCGCATATCAAGCCCAGCGGAAAGTCTAATATTAAACGTCCTCGGCCTTCTTCGTCAAATAGTAGCGATGTTAGCAGCAGCGGCGGCAGTTCTAAAAGAAGACAGCAGCTACCAGAACTGTTTGCCAGTCTGCAGTCAATTTCGAACGATTTGCACCGTCTGTTGTCGTCGCACAGTCAGTACCGGCCGTTGATGGACCAGGTTGGATGTACGAACTCATCTGCTTTTGCTAACTGGCTTCGTGATCGACTGGCTACAGCCTATCCTGCCGAGCAGGACGCTCCAGCTTCCGGCGAGGATGAGCAGCTTCATCCGGCTTCGAAAAGGATTCGTATTAGTGGGGAAAATCCACAAGCGGTTGCTGCTGAGCCAGTCGAGCCTAATCTACTGTCGTCTCTATTCGACGAAGATGAAGCCAACAATGATGAAGCGTTGGAGACTGAGAGGACAATAATAATTGAGCCGACTATGCCAGCTGAACCCAGGCGCCAGATTGTGAATCGGCGCCGGACTGTTGGCGCCAATTCCAGTTTAAATGGTGGCTTGCAGTTTAAACCGGTTCTGCCAGCCATTGCCGAATGCGAGGAGCAGAGCGATGATGAGGAAGTGCCCAGCATCCTGGCTGCTGCCGAGAGCAGTTCGGCTGTTGAACAAGCAGCTGAGGCAGAGGATAAAGATTCCACAGACTCTGAAAGCTGTCGCAGCACCCCGTCGCCGAGAACTTTGCGCCAAATTCAACGCAGCATGTGGCCTCTGGAGAGTCCGGACTCGGAGATGCGCCGGGCCGAGGCTGAGCTGATGCTCATGGTTGACAATATCAGGGCCTACGATAAGATAATGGCAATTAATCGTCATTGGCGCTATCGATGAAAAGTTGGGCAGTAGCGCTCGCTTGTTAGTTTGGATCGCTCTGAAGTTATGGTTAGCATTCTAATCTTCTACTGCTATCGCTGATAAACTCTCTCGATAATCTCTGATAAACTCTCTCGATCTCTGATAAACTCTCTCGATAATCTCTGATAAACTCTCTCGATAATCTCTGATAAACTCTCGATAATCTCTGATAAACTCTCGATAATCTCTGATAAACTCCCGATAATCTCTGATAAACTCTCGATAATCTCTGATAAACTCCCGATAATCTCTGATAGACTCCCTCTATAATATCTGATAAACTTCCTCGATAATCTGATAAACTCCCGATAATATCTGATAGACTCCCTCTATAATATCTGATAAACTTCCTCGATAATCTCTGATAAACTCTCGATAATATCTGATAGACTCCCTCGATAATCTCTGATAAACTCCCTCGATAATCTCTGATAAACTCCCTAGATAATCTCTGATAAACTCCCTAAATAATCTCTGATAAACTCCCTCGAAAATATCTGATAAACTCCCTAAATAATCTCTGATAAACTCCCTAGATAATCTCTGATAAACTCTCGATAATCTCTGATAAAATCCCGATAATCTCTGATAAACTCCCTCGATAATCTCTGATAGACTCCCTCTATAATATCTGATACACTCCTTAGATAATCTCTGATAAACTCTCGATAATCTCTGATAAACTCTCGATAATCTCTGATAAACTCCCGATAATCTCTAATAAACTCCCGATAATCTCTGATAAACTCCCTCGATAATCTCTGATAGACTCCCTCTATACTATCTCATACACTCCTTAGATAATCTCTGACAAACTCCCTCGATAATCTCTGATAAACTTTCTCGATAATCTCTGATAAACTCCCTTAAAATCTCCAATAAACTCTTTGTAGTTGCTCCTTCTAAACTGGCACTGTTTCAGAGAGCCAAGCGGCGGTCTCTCCTTCTGTTATTTGTCGAGATTTTTGGCAATTTTTTAGCATTTCGTTTTTTTCTTTGCTGTTTTTGTTCCGCTTTTGTATCCAAATTTTCCCGTTTCTACTTTTTCGATTGTCAAAATTGTTGTTTGTTTTTCGAGTTTTTTTTCCTTTTCCAGCGTTTTTTGTGCTTCCTATATTGCTGCTTTTTTCATATGTTTACAATAGTTGCCACTTATTTAAAAAATCAATAAATTTCAGCTTGTTAATGTTGATTGTTTTTCTTGTTTTCTTGTTTATTTTAAATAAATGTTTAAGATCACAATTCGTTCCATTATTGTTAACGTTACTGCTAGTTTATTGATGATTTAATCAAGTTTAAAATTCTAGCTAGAGTTATTAACTTTAATTTCTGTTGTATTATGTATTATAATTCTGCGAGCGTAATTCTTTATAACGGGCATCAATCAATCAGGCAGACAGAATAATCACTCGATTGCGGAAATGATTTGACTATGCAGACACGAATAATCACTCGATTGCGGAAATGATTTGACTATGCAGACACGAATAATCACTCGATTGCAGAAATGATTTGAATATGCAGACAGAATAATCACTCGATTGCGGATATGATTTGAATATTCAGACACGAATAATCACTCGATTGCGGAAATGATTTGAATATTCAGACAAGAATAATCACTCGATTGCGGAAATTTTATTTGAATATGCAGACAGGAATAATCACTCGATTTCAGAAATGATTTGAATAGTGGCGCTTAAAACAGGCACTCGGATTCTGAATCAAACCAACGTTTTGAGCAATTTTAAAAATAGTTGTTTTCAAAATCGGCACGTTTACTTGAAGTAGGCTAATGAAGATATTGATTTCCGAATCCGCAGGAAGCCAATAATTTGACAATGATTGAGCAGTCGAGTGAAGTGGAAGCAGGCGCTGCTGTTGCAGTTGATGAAGTGGCGATCAGCATGCGGCAGGAGCAGAAACAGGAGATGGTATCTTCGCCTGCAGGATCGGCCATAAACTGCGATGCTTCATCAAGTCATTGCGGCAATGCTGATGCTGCAGATCCAGATCACGCTATGCTGCTGGCTGCCATACTATTGACGGACAGCGTTGTGGGACGAAGCATGCCTTTCAAATCTGATCCAAAGTCTCTCAGGTGCTGTTTAATTTACTGAATAGATCTAAAAGAGAATACTGAGAATAGATTTGAGAGGGAGAGATGAGAATAGATCTGAGAAATGAAACTAGATCTGTGAAAAATGAGAATAGATCTGAGAAGTGAGAATAAATCTGAAAGAGATGAGAATATATCAGAAAGAGAAATTAGAATCAATCTGAGAGAAAAATGAGAATAGATCGAGATCGGAGAGAAAGAAATAAGATAGATCTGAGAGAGAGAGATGCGAACATACCTTAGAGAGATGAGAATAGATATGAGAGAAATGAAAATACATGTAGATCTGAGAGAGAAATGAGAACATACTTTAGAGAGATGAGAATAGATCTGAGAGTAATTAAAATACATGTACATGTAAATCTGAGAGAGAAGGAGGGCCACAGAGAAGGTAAGAACTAAGAACTCCCGAACACCAATGTTGCAGGTCATACCAGCTCTACTGCCACTGGGCAATGACCATCATATTCTACGTGTTCATAGTGGCAGATCTATTGGTAATCGTGATGGAGCGGCCTCAGATTCCAGCTATGGCCGAAGTGCCTGTTTGGGTGAGCTGTAAAGGGATGCGATTTGACATTGATGTGATACCGTCCTGAAACAGATTTTTTACACGCATCAGCACCAGGGGCTTTAGCACCAGGGGCTTTAGCACCAGGAACGCGAACACATGGGGCGCCAGATCCAGGAGCGCTTATACTTTTTCTGCCAATGGTTTGAGTCTGATATGGTTTTATGTGGCCTAAAATTTGGCTCCGAAAACTCGCAGATTCCCCTGCTACTCGAGTGCAGCTGCATCGGCTTCTTTGCGTTCCGAATCTGGTGGTACTTTTCTATCACGGAGTCTGTGCAATTTTTTCGCGACATCAAAAATATTGTCGTGGTCGTGTGCATTGCGGTGAGCAGCAAGTCTTTGTCATATTTTAGTATGGCATAGCAGAGTATTAAACATTTTATTTGAATGCTCAGAAAATAAAAAATGATTGCAGCTAAACGTGATAGACGTTTTTTGCTTTCTAATCTGGTTTGGAGTCTCCGGCAGCGCTGATGCGCCGGTTCGCTGGTTCCGCATACTGAGACCGCTGTACATGATCAACTTCCCTGAGGGCAAGCAGGTGATTATAATCTATCTATCTATCTATCTATCTATCTATCTATCTATCTATCTATCTATCTATCTATCTATCTATCTATCTATCTATCTACCTATCTATCTATCTATCTATCTATCTATCTACCTATCTATCTATCTATCTATCTATCTATCTATCTATCTATCTATCTATCTATCTATCTATCTATCTATCTATCTATCTACCTATCTATCTATCTATCTATCTATCTATCTATCTACCTATCTATCTACCTATCTATCAATCTATCTACCTATCTACCTATCTATCTATCTATCTATCTATCTACCTATCTATCTACCTATCTATCAATCTATCTACCTATCTACCTATCTATCTATCTATCTATCTACCTATCTATCTATCTATCTATCTATCTATCTATCTATCTATCTATCTATATATATCCAAATCTATCTATCTATCTATCTATCTATCTATCTATCTATATCCAAATCTATCTATCTATCTATCTATCTATCTATCTATCTACCTATCTATATCCAAATCTATCCATCAGATTCGCAGGGCATTCCGCAATACCCGCAAGACCCTGGTGAAAATCGCCACTGTATTTATTCTCGTCGGATTTCTGATGGCAGTTTTTGCTTTGCTGGCCATGAAGCTGTTCTCAGCCAGGTGCGTTTTCGCCGATGCTTATTTGTGATGCCAATTTTTTATTTCGATTTTGCAGTCTTTGTGCCCAGCAGCACCTGGGCGTATAAAGCTGTTCTTTGTGCTGTTTAAAGAAAATTACTGTGGACGTCAAAGTCGCCCGGAGCAGTTGCATCCAATAATTCGGCTTCTGCCAGAATTCGCAATCTTCATTCGCACCTGATTCGGGATAATTGCACACCAAATAGAATTCTGGTGCAGTTTTTCCTCAGCTGTTTCTAAACAAAAATCTGTGAAAAGAAAGAATAACTTCATTGCTCCAATCTGTCACGTATTTTTTAACAGGGCCTCGCGCACGCTTCGGTATCCCAACGGGGCGCCCTACTTTGAGAGCTACCTGGAGTCAATCTGGGACTTGTACATCCTGATCACCACAGCTAACAGCCCCGATGTCATGTGAGAAATAATTGATGTTCAAATTTGGGAGTCTGTCTGTCTGTCTGTCTGTCTGTCTGTCTGTCTGTCTGTCTGTCAGCCGCTGTCGCACTGATGTTTTCCGTCTCCCTGCAAGTTGATTTGTATGACAAACTTAGTCATTCGCGAAACACAAAACACTTTCTGCTACCCTATGCAAAAAATTTCAGGATGCCTTCGTACGACGCAAATAACTTCTACATAATATTCTTTTTCGTATTCGTCGTAGTCTGCAACTATATTTTTATGAGTATCTTCTTGGCCGTAATCTACAACAACTACAAAAATTATTTAAAGGTTGGTTTTTCAGCCCCATATATAAATCACCCCAATCCAGCTGACGTCATCAATTCACCCTATCCAGCTCCTGACGTGATCAATTCACCCTATATCCAGCTTCTGACGTGATCAATTCACCCCTATCCAGCTCCTGACGTGATCAATTCACCCTATCCAGCTCCTGACGTGATCAATTCACCCTATCCAGCTCCTGACGTGATCAATTCACCCCTATCCAGCTCCTGACGTGATCAATTCACCCTATCCAGCTCCTGACGTGATCAATTCACCCCATTCAGCTCCTGACGTCATCAATTCACCCTATCCAGCTCCTGACGTGATCAATTCACCCTATATCCAGCTCCTGACGTGATCAATTCACCCCTATCCAGCTCCTGACGTGATCAATTCACCCTATCCAGCTCCTGACGTGATCAATTCACCCTATCCAGCTCCTGACGTGATCAATTCACCCCTATCCAGCTCCTGACGTGATCAATTCACCCTATCCAGCTCCTGACGTGATCAATTCACCCCATTCAGCTCCTGACGTGATCAATTCACCCCATTCAGCTCCTGACGTGATCAATTCACCCTATATCCAGCTCCTGACGTGATCAATTCACCCCTATCCAGCTCCTGACGTGATCAATTCACCCTATCCAGCTCCTGACGTCATCAATTCACCCTATATCCAGCTCCTGACGTGATCAATTCACCCTATATCCAGCTCCTGAAGTTCAGATAATTAACCGTCAATCTGTCACCCCATACTCACTGCTCATTCCGTATTCGCCCCATCCCAATTCAAGAGCGAAGTCCGAACCAGCGTCCACATCAAGCGCAGGTTGATCGGCAGAGCATTCGACTGCTTAAAAATCAACAGCCTTCCAGACCTTGGCGACGTGGTAACTAAGGACGCTTGGTTTCGTCTGTTTAAAACTATCTATCCTAACAAAAGTTCAGAGTTGGCACAGCTCTTTCTCAATGTGCTCAATGGCGGCACTAACGATTACCTGAGTGAGTGAGCAGGTGCTTTGCCGGTGAGGCACTGAGGGGCCACGTAAACTCTTATAAAGTTTATGTGTTGCCCCTCTATGTCCCTTACTGTCCTCTCTATGTCCCTTACTGTCCTCTTCTATGTCCCTTAGTGCCCTCTCTATGTCCCTTAGTGCCCTCTCTATGTCCCTTACTGCCCTCTCTATGTCCCTTAGTGCCCTCTCTATGTCCCTTACTGCCCTCTCTATGTCCCTTAGTGACCTCTCTATGTCCCTTACTGCCCTCTCTATGTCCCTTAGTGCCCTCTCTATGTCCATTACTGTCCTCTTCATGTCCCTTACTGTCCTCTTCATGTCCCTTACTGTCCTCTCTATGTCCCTTACTGTCCTCTCTATGTCCCTTAGTGCCCTCTCTATGTCCCTTACTGTCCTCTTCATGTCCCTTAGTGCCCTCTCTATGTCCCTTACTGTCCTCTTCATGTCCCTTAGTGCCCTCTCTATGTCCCTTACTGTCCTCTTCATGTCCCTTACTGTCCTCTCTATGTCCCTTACTGTCCTCTTCATGTCCCTTACTGCCCTCTCTATGTCCCTTACTGTCCTCTTCATGTCCCTTACTGCCCTCTCTATGTCCCTTACTGTCCTCTTCATGTCCCTTACTGTCCTCTCTTTGTCCCTTACTGTCCTCTCTATGTCCCTTACTGCCCTCTCTATGTCCCTTACTGCCCTCTCTATGTCCCTTACTGCCCTCTCTATGTCCCTTACTGTCCTCTCTATGTCCCTTACTGTCCTCTTTATGTCCCTTACTGTCCTCTCTTTGTCCCTTACTGTCCTCTCTATGTCCCTTACTGCCCTCTCTATGTCCCTTACTGCCCTCTCTATGTCCCTTACTGTCCTCTCTATGTCCCTTACTGTCCTCTCTATGTCCCTTACTGCCCTCTCTATGTCCTTTACTGCCCTCTCTATGTCCCTTACTGTCCTCTCTATGTCCCTTACTGTCCTCTGTATGTCCCTTACTGTCCTCTCTATGTCCCTTACTGTCCTCTCTATGTCCCTTACTGTCCTCTCTATGTCCCTTACTGTCTAAAAATAAATTGCAGCCAAAGCACAATTCACCCGACTACCCGACCTGCTCAATGTCGGCGTCACTGAGCTCAAAGACCGAACGCTGCTGTTGGAGTCCTGCCTGCCAACCGTGTACAACTCTGCTCCCAGTCAGCTGATCAAGTTCATAGTTAGGCACAGGTAACACTGCATTATCGAGCAGCAGATACTCATTATTTATATTCTTAGAAGTTCTCAGAGCCTGAATAACTTAACTACTAGTTAATATTAGCCGATATGTATAGAAAATTGAATTAGAAATAGTTTTAGAGTATTTAGTTAGTTCAAAATGTGTACAATTTCACTGCCAGCAAATTTGCCTTTCCCAATTAAAGGTTCTTCAAGTACACATTCGACCTGCTAATCGTTGTGAACGCATTTTTAATAGCGTTCAGCGTCAACTTTACCGAATGGTACTTTCTCGGCGCATTTGTGCTCGAGATTCTGCTCAAGCTCTACGTGATGGGGCCAGTGGCGTTTTTCCGCAGGGCTTGGAACATGTGAGAGTTTTGAATTTCTCCTAATCTGTCAATTTCAAGTTTGAGAGAGGTCTTGCACCTTTAATGTCGATCTGAAGGACAAATGCACTTGTAGCCTAAGTGGTCAGAGCGTCGGCCCTAGTCCCACGCCAGCCAATCACAACGCAGCAGGGGAGAGAGAGCGAGGTGAGCCAGCTGCACGGCCCAGCCAATCAGCTCTCAGAGCCAGAGATAACGAAAACAATGCATATAATATAATAGAATCGTATGGTCAATAAAAGGGTTGTAGCCTAGTGTTTAGAGCATCGGACTCACGAATGAAAGGTCGGGGGTTCGATTTTCGACCCATTCGGAACAATTTGTGTCCTTGATTGAGCAAGACACTTCTTATCTCTGCATTGCTTCCGTTCATCCAGCTGTACATGTAAAATGGGTGCCAGCATTAGCTGGGGTAATTGATGGTGTGTCGCGACCCCCCAGTCCTTGGACTGAACAGCCGTACGCAGCCTTCAGATGCGCCGCGCAGTAGCTGCGGCTGAGCTGTCGGTTGCACATCTGCACTTTAAACCATGCGTATATTACGATATTCTCCAAAATTTTACTAAATTTCAAGTTTCGACTTTGTTGTGATCTTCTCGGCCCTGATGATCACATTCTTTGAAGAAGTTTCCAATGAAAGTGAGTGGCTGAGAGCTGATTAGTTTATTCAATTTTTGGATGTCAGAAACCAAATAGTTTTATTCATAACGCCGTGGCCATCAGGACGGCTCGAGGAGGGCACTCTCGACATCATTCTGGTGCTCAGGGTGGTTCGCCTGCTGCGCATTTTCGGCCGAATTCAAAGGTAAAGAAACGTTGCGTGCGTTCTCTCTATTCGCTCTGCCTGCGTGGGGTGGTGGCCGGTTGGGGTGGGCTTTAGCCTCCGCGCCGCGCCGTCACCCTTTAATTTGCGTCTCAATCTGTCTACTTAGCGTTTTTGGCTGCTTGTGTGAGCTCAATTTTTTTCTTTAAAGTTTTTTTTTCTTTTCTTCTTAAGGCCGAATACAATTCGAGCTGTTGCTTTATGGGGTAGCTATCGCCCATCCCCTTTCGTGCCAATGCTGTTCTTAAATCTTTAGGTTTAATTTTCAATAATCAACTTTCAGATTTCGAGTCATTCTCACAACCATTGCCAACATTCGGTCGCCTCTGTCTGTCTATGCAGCCATTGTTTGGGTGAGTCAGAGTTGCTAGGCCACCGCTGCCCTCGCCCCTCCTCAGATCCTCAGTTGCTGGGCCAGCCAGCCTCCCAGATGCTCAGTTGCTGGACCAGCCTCCCAGATGCTCAGTTGCTGGGCCAGCCTCCCAGATGCTCAGTTGCTGGGCCAGCCTCCCAGATCCTCAGTTGCTGGGCCAGCTTCCGAGATCCTCAGTTGCTGGGCCATCAGCCTCCCAAATCCTCAGTTGCTGCATGGGCCAGCCTCCCAAATCCTCAGTTGCTGGGCCAGCCTCCCAGATGCTCAGTTGCTGGGCCAGCCTCCCAGATCTTCAGTTGCTGGGCCAGCCTCCCAGATCCTCAGTTGCTGGGCCAGCCTCCCAGATGCTCAGTTGCTTGCCAGCCTCCCAGATCCTCAGTTGCTGGGCCAGCCTCCCAAATCCTCAGTTGCTGGGCCAGCCTCCCAAATCCTCAGTTGCTGGGCCATCAGCCTCCCAAATCCTCGGTTGCTGGACCCACGCTGCCCTCCCTCACCAATGGCGCCAGCACCAAATTCCCGAGCATCCCTAGAAGCGCGGGTTTTGAGCACTTATCAAACGGTTGCAGGTTCTGTACTACATGTACGGCGTGCTTGGAATGGAGCTGTTCTCAGGCCGTATCCGGGCGGAAGTGTACACAGCCCAGTCGCCGAAATTCTGCTATAATAACGCGCTGAACAATTCGGAGTTCTACCGGATGCGCTACTGCTCCAACAACTTCAACGATCCGCTTAAAGCCTGGGTGACTCTGTTTGAGCTGACGATTGTTAACCAGTGGCATGGTGAGTGATAAACACACATACCCATTGTTAATAAACACACATACCCATTGTTAATAAACACACATACCCATTGTTAATAAACACACATACCCATTGTTAATAAACACACATACCCATTGTTAATAAACACACATACCCATTGTTAATAAACACACATACCCATTGTTAATAAACACACATACCCATTGTTAATAAACACACATACCCATTGTTAATAAACACACATACCCATTGGTAATAAACACACATACCCATTGTTAATAAACACACATACCCATTGTTAATAAACACACATACCCATTGTTGATAAACACACATACCCATTGGTAATAGATACACATACCCATTGTTAATAAACACACATACCCATTGTTAATGGACACACATACCCATTGTTAATAGATACACATACCCATTGTTAATAGATACACATACCCATTGTTAATAGATACACATACCCATTGTTAATAGATACACATACCCATTGTTAATAGATACACATACCCATTGTTAACAAACACACATACCCATTGTTAATAGACACACATACCCATTGTTAATAGATACACATACCCATTGTTAATAGATACACATACCCATTGTTAATAAACACACATACCCATTGTTAATAGATACACATACCCATTGTTAATAGATACACATACCCATTGTTAATAAACACACATACCCATTGTTAATAAACACACATACCCATTGTTAATAAACAACATTGTTAAATCTTGAACCCAATCATTGTTAAATCATTGTTGAATTGTTAAACTCATAGTTACATCTACCCACACAAAGATACCCATTGTTAAATTGTTGATAAACAGTCCATTTTAATTGGTGACATGAATCGTTGTACCGAATGTACACCCAAACTTCCAGTCCTGTGTATGTACCGGCTAATTTAAAAACATTCATTCCAGTAATCACGGAAGGCTTTGTTTTGGTCACCAACAAATTCTCCAGACTGTACTTTATGAGCTTCCACCTGATCTGCGTGATCTTGGTAATTAAGTAAGTGCTTTTGTCATCACTATCTGATATTTGTATTCCTCCATTTTTCTTTTTTTTGTTATGCCTGTAGATTGCTTTTTAAAAAAGAAAACCAAAACAATGTGTCAAATCACGTTTCAGCATCTTCATAGCCTTCATCCTGGAGGCGTTTCTGCTGGAGTACAATCTTTCAGCCAGCAAATTTGAGAGCGACATTGAGCAGAAAATTAAAGAGATGGGCTTCTCAGCTGTTTCAGAGTGAGTTTCGGATTGAGTTTCGGGTGGAGTTTTGAGGCGACCACGGTTAAATTTTGTATTGACTTTCCGGTTGACTCTCGGATTGAGTTTAGGTTGAGTTTATGGCCAAATTATTGCGAGTCAAATTGCGGGCAAAAACGTCAGCTGGGCCATAAACAGCAAACCGTGACTGAAGATGACTGAGCAATTTGCTAGCAATTATTTTCCTCTAAGCGCCAAACTAAGCAGACAAAATAACTACAGCCAATCATAAATAATAGTTGAGCTACTGCTGAAAATTTGTCGTAAACAAACTGTCTTAAATCTTTTCTAGAGCAATTCTAGATGAAGAGGATGCTGAGGAACAGTTCGAGCTGGGCTCGCAAGCTGCAAGCCAAATCAGATTCCACATCAAGAAGCGAGGTGAGTTTGACTGTCTTATATATAAGTTTCTTTGTTTGTTTGTTTTTCATTCGGCCGTATCTGCTTTTTAATTTCAAATACAGCCCGGAAATCGGTGGAGACTCTGCTGCAGCAGATGTTCGAGAAGGAGCTGTTCGAGGAGGAGCTGTTCGATGTTGGCGAGTCTAGCAATCCGCCAGCCCGGTCGCAGAGGAACCCCACTTTTTCGGAAATGTTTCAATGATAATCTGCTAATTTTTATACATAACTAAATGAGTTTTGATATTTAGTAAATTTTAATTTATACGTCCTACTTTAACAAAGAATAATAACTAATCACATCACAGTCAAACTATTTTAATTTTTTCTGATTTCTACACGTACGCTTGCACATGATTTGATAATAATGTAGGAAAAAAGTTCCCATTCTATTTATCATATTTCAGAAATTGCAACCTATCTCACAACCGGGAAACCCATGTCTCACAACCGGGAAACCCATGTCTCACAACCGGGAAACCCATGTCTCACAACCGGGAAACTCATGTCTCACAACCGGGAAACCCATGTCTCATAACCGGGAAACCCATGTCTCACAACCGGGAAACCCATGTCTCACAACCGGGAAACCCGGGGCTGTCTCACAACCGGGAAACCCATGTCTCACAACCGGGAAACCCGGGGCTGTCTCACAACCGGGAAACCCATGTCTCATAACCGGGAAACCCGGGGCTGTCTCACAACCGGGAAACCCGGGGCTGTCTCACAACCGGGAAACCCATGTCTCACAACCGGGAAACCCGGGGCTGTCTCACAACCGGGAAACCCATGTCTCACAACCGGGAAACCCGGGGCTGTCTCACAACCGGGAAACCCATGTCTCACAACCGGGAAACCCGGGGCTGTCTCACAACCGGGAAACCCGGGGCTGTCTCACAACCGGGAAACCCGGGGCTGTCTCACAACCGGGAAACCCATGTCTCACAACCGGGAAACCCGGGGCTGTCTCACAACCGGGAAACCCATGTCTCACATCGGGGAAACCCATGTCTCACAACCGGGAAACCCGGGGCTGTCTCACAACCGGGAAACCCATGTCTCACAACCGGGAAACCCGGGGCTGTCTCACAACCGGGAAACCCATGTCTCATAACCGGGAAACCCGGGGCTGTCTCACAACCGGGAAACCCATGTCTCACAACCGGGAAACCCGGGGCTGTCTCACAACCGGAAAACCCGGGGCTGTCTCACAACCGGAAAACCCGGGGCTGTCTCACCCCATGTCTGTCTCATGGGAAACCCATGTCTGACAGGCAAGACTGACTCAGCACAGTTCGCTAGTTACTGGGCATGGGTTTTGTCTCGAACAGAGAAATGCAATGAAAGTTTTGATTTTTTGCTGTCAAATTTATTTATTGATACTAATATCTCCACATGCAACGTATTCTCAGATAAAGAGCGTCTAAATTATGTCAGAAAATGTCTAAAAACATATTTTAATCTAGAACAACATTGCAAGGTGTAATCTCAATGTTTTTTTCCAAAAAATACGTGGCCTTGTCCTTCCAAAATCTAATTGAGCGAAATAAAGTTGAGCTATTTTTGTCACCTTTACTTTCTGATTTCTTGACTATTTGATTTGTGAATCAGCAATGATACGTCGAATTCTATAAGATAATTTAACAATTTTTTCTTCATTTCTTAAAATATTTCATTGCTTAGAACTGCGAGATATCTAGAGGGGTTAGTCAGCTGATCGCCTGGTGAACTCTACATTTAATAGCTAGCTCATGGATCTACGACTCTTGATCATGATATCAATCCTAGCTCGTACATGCCAGATGAGATTTCTCCCATTGTCCTGACTCAATTCTCATCCTAAACTCAGACCTCTGAGTCTGCTCCGAGGCTAACACCGTCCTCCCAGCCGACCCACTGAGCCTGACAGGATCTGCTGACTGCGGTGCACGCTCGTCTTTGTTATTTTGCTCCGACGGGATTCTCACCTCATCGAAGGCGGAGACCCGAAGTGACTGGTGGCAGCAACTATACCAACGCTACTGATAAGTAGGCTCCTGGCAAGAGAGAGCATGAAACAACCCAAGAGCTCGGTGCTAGTAAAAACTGAGAACCACTGGTACTTCATTGGTAGCAGCGGTGGGATTTGAAGACCTACCAGGCCCACCTCGAAACAACCCTCTGTACTTCAGATGCAAAGAACATTTGATGGACCAGATCGTCGCGATCATGAAAGACCAATACGATCGCAGCGCTGTACGAGGGGTGATCAAAAAGTTCTGCAAGTGACCTCACAACTCAGTGCTACAGCAGCCGAGGCGTCTAATCAGTGTCACATTCCCTCAAAGTACTTTCCACCACTATCTATGCACCGTCGCATGCGTGTGCACCATGTCTGAAAGCAGTCATGGTACTCCGAAGTTGGTATACCCTGTAGAGCTGAATGTACCGCTTGGGCAGGGTCTTGCATGCGTGAAAACGGCCTCCCAGAAATGACGGATTTGATCCTCGGGAACAGCCAAAAGTCGCATGGTGCTAGGTCTGGAGAGTAGGGTGGATGGGGCAGCAGCTGGACCCCCTGCTGCTCCAGGTACGCCATGGTTGAGGCCGCTCTGTGCGGTGCCGCATTGTCATGGTGCAGCAGGAGTCGAGGTCCATGCCTGGTTCACACACGTTCCTGCCGCTCCTGCAGCACGCCTGGCAGAACAGTGTCTGTGTAGTACCTGGCAGTTACTGTGGCACCTGCTGGAAGGATGTTCACCGATACAACACCCTGAGAGTTGAAAAAATGGTGAACATCCGCTTCCGACTGCGGAATCCGGTCTTCAGCACCTTGGGCCTCGGGCTCATCTTCTGCCAGCCAGACCATGTTGGACTGCTTATCCTTCATGGTAAAGAAGGAGATACAAAATTCGTCTCCTGTGATGACATCTGATAGTCGTCGTGGGCCGTGGGGCTCAAACATTTGCACCCACAAGCGACAAATGCGCACCCTCACTGCTTGCTGCTCCAGAGTGAGAAGATAGGGTACCCACTGAGCGCAGGTCTTTGTGCGGCCTAGTTGCTCATGCATGATGTTATGAGCACTTCCATAGCTGACACCAAGCTCATAGGCAAGGAATCTCAGCATAATGCTCCAATCCTCACGAATTATTGCATCGGCATGGGCCACGACATCTTCGGTCACGGATGTCCGGGGTCGGCCAGACCTCGGTTCATCGTTGAAGCTGTCTCAGCCTTCCAAGAAATGGCGCAGCCAGCGGGCAACCGTGTCAAATAATGGAGCAGAGTCAGCTAAAACATTCACCAGATCGGTGTGAATCTCAGTCACTTTGCAACCAAGTTGCATGCGCATAAAGATATAGAAGCGAACACTGTCTTTTGATGTTTCCATCAGCTACTGAAAACACATGGAAAATATATGGCTGTGGATTTTTACTGGAGCACATTTGGAAGCCAAAAATGCATATAAATATAGCAAACAGATATAGCCGCATATGTGTAAGTTTTTGGCTTTTGCCTAACTAATAACTAATAACTAATAACTAAAAGCTATAACAAAAGGTTGCAGAACTTTTTGATCACCCCTCGTACATGCTCAGATACGCTTCTGGAGCGACATGCGGAGGAATTAAGCCTGACGAGGTTAAGGTTAAGTTAAGAGTTGGTGGAGCGGCCGCACGGTCCTTCGCCAAGGCCGTTTTTCTCCGGAATCAATAAGTCCCCAGGCCAATGGTTGCCCGCGTAGTCTGGCGAGAGGCGGCAGCCAATTAGCTGGGAGCGCCATGTCCATAAATTGATCCGATTTTTTGGGCGAAGTCGTTGCATCCAGATCCGAGAAGAGTCCGTCCTGGTTCTTTCTTGACAATTTGCAAAAGCAACGCATTTCACTAACCTATCCATGCCGCCAAGCCCGCCATTCTTTCTGCTTTTAGCGCTGATGCAGGTTCCCTCGATTCTCTGCACCAGCATCGAGCACGAGAAGCAGCAGCAGCTGCAGGTCAAAGAAGGAGGCGACGTGAAGCTGAGCGCCCTGATCAGCGTGGACGGCAAGCCGCGCCTCAACGTGAACAAGACTCTGTGCCGCCGCGACCTGCCGGGCTCACGGCTTGAGAACTTCGAGGAGGTCGTCCGCGCCACCATCTCCGAGGGCGCCGTTGTCACCATCCGCATCCAGGTGAGTCGCAACGCCAAAGCGACTGCGATGCCTTCGACCGGATTCGACAAGACGACGCCTGCACCGACACAGACTGCCCTTCCCCAGCCTGCCGAGCAGCTGCCGGCCCGCAAGATCGAAACGGAAGACGAGGAAACCACCGAAGCCAAGGACGACGAGTTCGAGAAGAAACTCGAGCGCTGGATGAGCGAACCCCCGACCTGCAAGAAACCATGCATTCACGGCGGTGTCTGCACCAGGTTTCTTGTGAACGGGAAGAATATATGCAGGTAGCTAATGATTATTTTTTGGCTTCTGAGTTATATTGCCCTTGTCTCAATTCCAAAGTTACTGTTGAAATTCCTTTATTTTCCAGTTGCCCGATCGGATACATGGGCATCCAATGCGAACTCCTGGACAGGCAGTACCACCTGGAGCAGCTGAATCTGTAGATATATTCGGCTCTAAATTCTTAACCTCAAAAAAGTTGAATAAACAACTGTGATTTGCGAAGTCACTATACCCCTCCCTCAAAAATATTTGAAGCAACTTTTGTGAACCAAAACTACAAATCAATTTTTCAAGCATTCCAAAAGCAAAAATAACGCAATTAATTTTCTGCTCCTAACAAAATGATGACCACAAAAATAAAAAAAAACTTTTGATGTTGTGATTTTTTTAGATGCTATCAAAGTAAAACAAAACTTTTAGTGTATAAAAAAGTCTTCAATGTGAAAATTTTAGATTTTAACTTTGTTTGTGCAAAATATTAGACTTTTTCCTTCAAAATTTAAGACCTTTAAAAACAAAAAGTCGACAAAATATAAATTTTTTAAGCATTGCAAAAGCATAAAAATGGTTCGTTTATTCGGTGTTTTTCAATTTTTTTTATCGCTTAATTTAAAATGACAGTACATACAGTGGTTTCCTGAATTTTAGACTGTCTGTCGGAATGACATGAAACAGAAAATTTCTATGGAGTGTATCGTGCATGCATGGCAAGCTAGGTGCAGGCCTTTGAAGCTCACAATCAGTGGTGTGATTGGAAATTTTGCCAAATTTCGCTCCGACTGAAATTTTCGCGCCATGCCAATAATATTCTACTGACAGCCAAATAAGTCAATTGATGACACTTTTGAAGATGCGTCTGGCTACCAATTAGCATGTCTCTCAAGTCCCAGCCAAAATGGGTAAAATTACAGCCAGGATTCACTAATTCGCTCCACTAAGACATGAAGTAAAATGATAAAGATTGAACTCAGTTTGTTAGATTAATCTCCTAAGCTATGACATTCTTGTATTTCATACTGTCTGACAAGAGAATAAGTGTAAAAAGCAGAAAATAAGAATGCAATTTTTGCGCCCATGGTTCTACAAAATTTCGCGCCAGACCCCCAGGATTCGCGCATTCGCGCCTGAATCACACCAGTGCTCACAAATAGCAGTCCGGGTCGCTGTGTCTTTTCTCAGCTCACCTCTCTCTCTCTCTGCGCTCTGCCTTTTGCTCTCTCTCTCTCTCTTCTCTACCTTCCCATCCCTTTCCTCTCTCATCTGGGGCAAGCCATGAGCTAGTTCTTCCCATAGTTACTCGTAGATCTCACATGGAGATCAAATCTTGCAAGATCAGGAGAGATTCCAAGCGTTAGAGCGCGTTCAACTGCTGGGATGGGAGAGTTACATGTATCGGTGGAGGAGACTCAAATTATGAAGCCTGCGCCTAAATCAGAAGACGGAACTGTCTGTGAAAAATGCGGCAGCTCGACCCACGCCAGAATGCAATTAAGGAAATTCTGCATAAGTGTATGAAAGCAGAATAAATTTCGCCATGATGTGCACGAATCCCCACTCAAACCTGCAGAAATTTCCTGATTTCAAAGAAGCCGATTCACAACATACAGATAATCATGATGAAGACGTGTTTAGCTACTGTAAATATCCATAATTTTAATCAGCACGAGAGGCATGTGCCAATTACTATATTGTCATATACCTGTGGAAGGGCCGGAAGGAATTGCACACTCGGCACAAGTTACACTGTGAGCCGGACACCGGTGCGGAAATCTCCCTATGCCAACTACCAAGCATCTTTCAAGAATGGACATACACTGTACGCACTACTACTCAGCAGAGATTCGTGTGCACGCGTTGCACGAGACCAGACGCAATGTCAATGCCGGAGTCGCTGCTACGAAGTCAAGTCACTCATGGAATTAAGGAAGAATGCCCCAAGCCACTAATATTTCAAAGTATTCAGTCATCACCCAGACGCCGTCAGTACTTCAACAGATGACACCAGGCGACTATGGACCTGTTGAAGGTCCAGAAGCTCCGCCTAGGTGAAGGCTAGAGACTAACGAAATCAGAGCTGATGCAGGCACATTATGGACGACATTCTGATGAAATTTGGAGGCATTAGCAAGTCCCCCCCCTACCTCTTGGTACTTCTACTGTCAATCGGTTTCAGTACGTGAGATTACTAAACCGGCCAGTCCAGCGCTTCGACAACAGTTTTTTTTGTCTGGCTTAAACTGCTGCAACCTACGATTGAAACAGCTGGAGCTGTAAAAAGACTAGTTATCTTATTTCCAGACAGATGCAGCTGCAAAAAGAAGAGAAAAACACAAGAGAGCCATTAAACGAAACAATTTTTAGCAATTATATTTCCTAAGGCACAATAATTAACAGGGACAATCGCACCTGTGTCAAGTGTGACCTTGAAATGTAACAGTCACACAGAATGCTCCTCTCCCTATAGGGACTCTTCTTCGATATACTCGTACATGTACTTTCTGGGGTGCTCCAGGGAGTAAGTTTACGCGGCAGACGCTGGCCTGCTGAGCGTCATCGTCAAGATCGGCGACCCGTTGCACCTTCGGCGACTCCAGCTGGCAGGCCACATCATCCGCGCCCAACCAAAGTTAAGAACTTCTTAACAATGTATTAGGGTAGTGCAATTTTAGTATAATCTCAAAGTCAGACCTACAATGAAATTCTCGCAATCACGTGAATCATTTGGTTTAAATTAATTTATCTTCGATGTATTATCGTGTAAGAAGGAATTCAATTGAAAATTTAAAACCTAATGTGTATTCTAATGAGGCTAATTATTAGATAAATATAATGAAGCTACAGTCTATATTGAAGCTACGTCTTCACGTCAGTATACTACTCATACGATCGCCACAGACAGGCACTAGGGACAGTCCAGCAGCATGCACTGGGTCACGTGACCAGCCGGCAGGCTGAGTAGCGAGTCGGAACGAGCCGGCAGAATCAGCAAGCCGCTCGCTGACTGACAGGAGAGCAGGCGGCTGCTGGCCTGACTCCCCGTGCTCCAGGCGGTTGGCAGGACATCCGCATCGATGCCGCTGGGCCACTGCAGAGTGCAGCGGTGGTACTCAGGCCGGGGGTCCAGGCCGATCTCCTGGCCAAGCTGCAGTTTTTGTTGAGCGATAAAATCCCAGAATTAGTGCAGCATTGCTAATTTGCTTTTTGTACAACTTTGCGTCCCCAATGCTGCCTCCTATCTGTTAGCTTATTTTCCATTCATGTAGGAAATTGATCCGGTTCTGCTAACAAGACTCCACTTCCCTCCTTCACCTCCTTCCTCCTCCTCCTCTCTCTCCTCTCTTCTTCCTCCCTCACTCTTCCCCTCCCTCACTCTCTTTGCCTCCCTCACTCTCTTCCCCTCCCACTCTCTTCCCCTCCCTCACTCTCTTCCCCTCCCTCACTCTCTTCCCCTCCCTCACTCTCTTCCCCTCCCACTCTCTTCCCCCCCTCACTCTCTTCCCCTCCCTCACTCTCTTCCCCTCCCTCACTCTCTTCCCCTCCCTCACTCTCTTCCCCTCCCTCACTCTCTTCCCCTCCCTCACTCTCTTCCCCTCCCTCACTCTCTTCCCCTCCCTCACTCTCTTCCCCTCCCTCACTCTCTTCCCCTCCCTCACTCTCTTCCCCTCCCACTCTCTTCCCCTCCCTCACTCTCTTCCCCTCCCTCACTCTCTTCCCCTCCCTCACTCTCTTCCCCTCGCTCACTCTCTTCCCCTCGCTCACTCTCTTCCCCTCCCTCACTCTCTTCCCCTCCCTCACTCTCTTCCCCTCCCTCACTCTCTTCCCCTCCCTCACTCTCTTCCCCTCCCTCACTCTCTTCCCCTCCCTCACTCTCTTCCCCTCCCTCACTCTCTTCCCCTCCCTCACTCTCTTCCCCTCCCTCACTCTCTTCCCCTCCCTCACTCTCTTCCCCTCCCTCACTCTCTTCCCCTCCCTCACTCTCTTCCCCTCCCTCACTCTCTTCCCCTCCCTCACTCTCCTCTTCTCTTATACTTCCTCTGTTGCTCTCCTCAAAACAGAGAAGAATTACGGATTTGGGCCGCTTTGCACCTCACCTTGACATTAATAACAGAGCGCCGGGGAGCCGACCAGCCGCCAAGCCTCCGGCAGGCGGGAATCACGTACAGATTAGCCGTGACAAACGCGCTAACCGGATTTCCGGGCAGGCCAAAGAACAAAACCGGGTGCCGATTGGCAACTGATAGGGTTGCAAAGGAGGTCGGCTTGCTGCGGGAGAGAGTTGATGTCCGCTTGGCCCAATATGACTAATACCTTTCAGTTTATATATTTTTTTATTATTTTTGGGTTTAAGGAGGACTTTAAAAGACCGTTTGGACAAATCCCTTCTAAAATCGATAATATCTTTCGATAAATTTAGAGACGCTGATAAAAATTTTCTTTCATCAAACATCGAAAAACATAATTGCAAAGACGAAAAATGGGTAATTATATCTCACCCTGGCTTCATTCGCACCTGCGCAAAGTGTAGCGTTGCATTGAAATCGGCTGTTAAAACCTGCTTTACAAGATCCTACAAAATTGTTTACAAAAATAGAAAGTCAACAGCAATTCAACAGCAACACATGTTGCCTTGTTTTTATCTCGAAGGCATTGCAAAAACGAATTATCTTTGGATATGGAAATGATGAAGCTCACCCTTTCTCCCATGGATACACCGCCAGTAGTGACTATCACTTGGCAGGTCTTGATAGCTTTCTCAAAAGCTGTCACTAGGCAATCCGCCCTGAAAATTATAACATGCTCAATGTAATCATGCGCGTGAGCGAGTGAGTGAGTGAGTGAGTGAGGGGTGAGTGAGTGTGTGAGTAGGTGAGTGAGTGAGGAGTGAGTGAGTGAGTGAGTGAGTGAGTGAGTGAGTGAGAGAGTGAGTGAGTGAGTGAGTGAGTGAGTGAGTAAGTGGGTGAGTGGGTGAGTGAGTGAGTGAGTGAGTGGGTGAGAGAGTGAGTGAGTGAGTGAGTGAGTGAGTGGGTGAGTTTGTGAGTGAGTGAGTAAGTGAGTGAGTGAGTGGGTGAGAGAGTGAGTGAGTGAGTGAGTGAGTGAGTGAGCGAGTGAGTGAGTGAGTGAGTGAGTGAGTGAGTGAGCGAGTGTGTGAGTAGGTGAGTGAGTGAGTGAGCGAGTGTGTGAGTAGGTGAGTGAGTGAGTAAGTGAGTGAGTGAGTGAGTGAGTGAGTGCGTGAGTGAGTGGGTGAGAGAGTGAGTGAGTAAGTGAGTGAGTGAGTGAGTGAGTGGGTGAGAGAGAGAGTGAGTGAGTGAGTGAGGAGTGAGTGAGTGAGTGAGCGAGTGTGTGAGTAGGTGAGTGAGTGAGTGAGCGAGTGTGTGAGTAGGTGAGTGAGTGAGTAAGTGAGTGAGTGAGTGAGTGAGTGAGTGCGTGAGTGAGTGGGTGAGAGAGTGAGTGAGTAAGTGAGTGAGAGAGAGAGTGAGTGGGTGAGAGAGAGAGTGAGTGAGTGAGCTAGTGAGTGAGTGGATATAGTATCATAGAAGTATCATGACTATCATAGAAACATACTAAAACTTCATGACCAATTCAGAGCAGCAAAACTCACTTATCGGGAATGATGCCCAGATCAACAACCGGAAAGCCATGCGAGGACAGCATTGCTAGCAGCGTGGTGCGGTTGCTGTCGCGAATTTTTGCGCCGCCAAGTCCAGCACCGAATGGCTCCATCAGCTATTCAGAGGTGAGAATAAAAACGCAGCAGCAAATTAGTAAAATTTTCCGTGAAATTCTACTATTAGTAGAGTCAATTCAACTTGAACGATAGAAAAGGATCTCTGGACAAAAACAAAAAAGAAAACTGCGAGGAGTGGACTCTGGTTTGCTGGTCAAGTAAATGTATTGCGGAGTGGGGCGGGTGTTAAGCGGAGTGAGGTTGGTGCGCACCGGATTGGTGTGGCTGTACAGTAGAGTGGGGTGGCTGTACAGTGGAGGGGGTGGGTGTACAGCGGAGTGAGATTGGTGTGAGGTTGGTGCATGGCGGAGTCGGGTGGGTGTACAGTGGAGTGGGGTAGGTGTACAGTGGAGTGGGGTGGGTGTATTGCAAAGTGGGGTGGATGTACAGCCGAGTGGGATGGTGTACAGCAGAGTGAGGTTGGTACGCAGCGAAGAAAGGTGGGTGTTTAACGGAGTGAGGTTGGTGCGTAGTGGGTGTACAGCCGAGTGAGGTTGGTGCGCAGAGGAGTGGGGTGGGTGTACAGTCGAGTGGGGTGGGTGTACAGTGGAGTGGTGTGGGTGTACATCGGAGTGAGGTTGGTGTGCAGTGGGTGAGGTTGGTACGTAGCTGAGTCGGGTGGGTGTACAGTGGAGTGGTGTGGGTGTACAGTGGAGTGGGATGGGTGTACAGTGGAGTGGGGTAGGTGTACAGTGGAGTGGGGTGGGTGTATAGTGGGGTGGGGTAGGTGTACAGTGGAGTGGGGTGGGTGTACAGTGGAGTGGGGTAGGTGTACAGTGGAGTGGGGTGGGTGTACAGTGGAGTGGGGTAGGTGTACAGTGGAGTGGGGTGGGTGTACAGCGGAGTGAGTTGTGCACTTAAGAAATTTCATCCAAGCACAATTGAAACCTCATTGCCAGTAGAAGCCACCCCAACAGTCGGCAGCTTGTGCACGGGCACTAACGAACAGCCAATAGAAGCCAGAATGCCCAGCTCGCATGGTCCAATCTTAGCGCCGGCGTCAAGCACTTTAGCGCCGAGCGCGATGTCCGAACCGACCGGTCGAATGTCCTGACCTTCAGCTGGCGGCTTCAACACTTCTATAACGAGTTCCTTGGTCAGGTCGGGGCTGGATTCGATTAGTTTGGTGTCTTCAACTTGGACAACGGCGTCCGCGCCGCTGGGCACGGGTCCCCCGGTGCTGACTCGGATGGCGCAGTGGGCCTGCAGTACAACTGAACTCTGTGCAGACGGGGACAGGTCAAAGAAATAGCGTCTGGTTAATAATAATCACATTGAGATTTCTGATTTCAGCTGTGTTTGAATGGACCAACGATTATTAATCTGTAGACATTATAAAACTTGAAAAACTGCTTTAAGACACGCGAGTCCACACACGTGAACGGACACTTATTACACATGTGAATGCACACTAATTAGACATGTGAATGGACACAAATTAGACATGTGAATGCACACTTATTAGACACGTGAACGCACACTTATTAGACACGTGAATGCATACTAATTAAACATGTGAATGCACACTTATTAGACACGTGAACGCACACTTATTAGACACGTGAATGCATACTAATTAGACATGTGAATGCACACTAATTAGACACGTGAATGCACACTAATTAGACATGTGAATGCACACTAATTAGACACGTGAATGCATACTAATTAGACACGTGAATGCACACTAATTAGACATGTGAATGCACACTAATTAGACATGTGAATGCACACTACTTAGACATGTGAATGCACACTACTTAGACATGTGAATGCATACTAATTAGACATGTGAATGCACACTAATTAGACACGTGAATGCATACTAATTAAACATGTGAATGCACACTAATTAGACATGTGAATGGACACTAATTAGACACGTGAATGCATACTAATTAGACATGTGAATGGACACTAATTAGACATGTGAATGCACACTAATTAGACATGTGAATGGACACTAATTAGACACGTGAATGCATACTAATTAGACATGTGAATGCACACTAATTAGACACGTGAATGCACATTAATTAGACATGTGAATGGACACTAATTAGACATGTGAATGCACACTAATTAGACATGTGAATGGACACTAATTAGACACGTGAATAGATACTAATTAGACACGTGAATGCATACTAATTAGACATGTGAATGGACACTAATTAGACACGTGAATGCATACTAATTAGACATGTGAATGGACACTAATTAGACAAGTGAATACCAGTAATTAGACACGTGAATGCATACTAATTAAACATGTGAATGCACACTAATTAGACATGTGAATGGACACTAATTAGACACGTGAATGCATACTAATTAGACATGTGAATGGACACTAATTAGACATGTGAATGCACACTAATTAGACATGTGAATGGACACTAATTAGACACGTGAATGCATACTAATTAGACATGTGAATGCACACTAATTAGACACGTGAATGCACATTAATTAGACATGTGAATGGACACTAATTAGACATGTGAATGCACACTAATTAGACATGTGAATGGACACTAATTAGACACGTGAATAGATACTAATTAGACACGTGAATGCATACTAATTAGACATGTGAATGGACACTAATTAGACACGTGAATGCACACTAATTAGACATGTGAATGGACACTAATTAGACACGTGAATGCATACTAATTAGACATGTGAATGGACACTAATTAGACAAGTGAATACCAGTAATTAGACACGTGAATGCACACTAATTAGACATGTGAATGGACACTAATTAGACACGTGAATAGATACTAATTAGACACGTGAATGCATACTAATTAGACATGTGAATGGACACTAATTAGACACGTTAATGCACACTAATTAGACATGTGAATGGACACTAATTAGACACGTGAATAGATACTAATTAGACACGTGAATGCACACTAATTAGACATGTGAATGGACACTAATTAGACACGTGAATAGATACTAATTAGGCGTGAACGCGCACCTCATCTCCAGCTGTGACAACGTCGACAACACGGCGTCGACCAGCGCCGTCGCGAGCTCGCACAGCGTAGCCGTCCTTAACCGAGGCGCGAAACGGCGGCAAAGGCTCTTTAGCGATGACGTCAGAGGCGAGAATTCGACCAAGTACGCTGGCAGTAGCGCAGTTCACAGTCTCCGCTGGCAAAGGTGTAACAGAATCCAGCACGGTGGAGACAGCTTCGTCAACACTGATGAGAGGATAGGGCGATTGGCGAGGCCTGTTGGCGATTTGAGCCTCGTTGACCAGACTCTTGGTCAGCGCCTGTTGCAGCTGCTGACTGGGCGAAGTCGAGTGACCGTGATGATGGCGATGATGATGCCCGTGATGGTGCTGCTGCTGAGGCTCCGACTGATGGTGATGAAGATGGTGCCTGGCTGCGAGGTGCGAGGTAGGCACGCATGGAGTGAGGTGGATGTAAATTAGGGCAGGGTGGAAGCACATGGAGTGAGGTGGGTGTTAATTGGGGCAGGGTGGAAGCACATGGAGTGAGGTGGGTGTTAATTGGGGCAGGGTGGGGGCACATGGAGTGAGGTGGGTGTTAATTGGGGCAGGGTGGGGGCACATGGAGTGAGGTGGGTGTTAATTGGGGCAGGGTGGAAGCACATGGAGTGAGGTGGGTGTTAATTGGGGCAGGGTGGAAGCACATGGAGTGAGGTGGGTGTTAATTGGGGCAGGGTGGGGGCACATGGAGTGAGGTGGGTGTTAATTGGGGCAGGGTGGGGGCACATGGAGTGAGGTGGGTGTATTGGGGCAGGGTGGAAGCACATGGAGTGAGGTAGGTGTATTTACTTACAATGCGCCGACTGCTGCATCTCAACGTGCTCCGCTTTGACCTCAACAATGCGACCCTGCAGCTGTTTAACAGCGTGCGCCAGTACCGGCTCTAGGACGGCAAAACACTCGTCAACAGCTTTCTGACTGCCAGGTAAATTGACAATCAAAGTTTGGCCGCGCATTCCGGACACACCGCGAGACAGCACAGCGTACGGTGTTGACTCGAGCGACTTCAACAGCAAGGCTGTCGACAGACCATCCGCCCGCCTGTCCAAAACTCTGGATGTGGCCTGAATTAAATTAATAATTGTAATGCCGCTTATTTGTGGCAAAACTGGTCCTTCAGTTGTTTGATGGTGCTACCACAACTGGTATTTCAGTCGTTTGGTGCTACTCTTGAATATTATAGCAAATGCCTTCATTAATTTTTCAAGTTAACCATTTTTAAGTTTAGAACTAGGCCTATTATAATAAATAGCTTTTAGAGCATATTCACCTCAGGAGTAACATCGCGAGGTGTAAATCCAGTGCCACCGGTAGTTAGGATGACATCACAGTGAAAAGCATCAGAAAATGTTTTCAGTTGTTCCTGTTTATGTATTAGGAATAATACAAATTTGCCAATTAATATAAAATATATAATTCTATTGCATGTTGAAAGATTCAAAAATAAACTTCTTGCCTCTATCATCTGAGTTTCATCAGGAACAATAACTTGGAAGATATTGTCTGGATTTGTATGAAAGTACTGGCTGAAATAATTATTAAATTAAACAATAATTTTGTTGTATTATCACCCTAATTAATTTGAATCAAAGTTAAATAATAAGAATTTACCTTTTAGATACCAAATGAACAAGATGAGGGCCACTCTTGTCAGCATGGGGGCTTTTATAAGCAGTATCACTAACTAAAATTTAAATTTTGAAGTATAAATATTAAGTAAAATGAGTTTAAAACTTGAAATATGAAAATAATAATAATATAAGAATAATAATACTTAAATCAATACAATGTCAAGGACTATTTTAGTAACTAATGTAGTGACTGGCTGCTAACTAGCTATTCAACAGCATTCACTAGCTTTCCCTAAGGGTGCTGTGATCCGCTGCACAGTAGCTCAGTCCACCTGATCTAGTGAGAGAGATACCCTGTGCTGGGCCTAAGTGTTTACTGCCCGATGACTCATCGCCTGAGCAGGCGCGGGTAGCCACACTCAATGTCTTCCCACTCGCGCTGAGGAGACGTGGCAGGATGACTCATCACCTGCGCAAAGTGTAAGGGCTGTCTAGAGGGAGTAAACAGGATGACTCATCTGCCCAAGTTCTATTTTTAGCACAGAAAAGCACGTGACTATGCACGCACACTGTGCGTGGCCACTGACCTTGAGTCACGCCACTGCTGCGTGACAGGGTTGCCTTATTTGGAAGTTGGCCTTGAATCACGCGTTGCTTGCATGATTTTAGTGACCAAATAAGGAAGTTTCACGCGCTTACTGCATGAAACTTACGTGACTTTTGGGGGTCCGCTCGGCTATAAATACAGAGCATCTGCGAGCCATTTTTCTCCAGATTGTGGAGCAACGTGGAGCCGATCATGTTGTCCTGCCTTGGGCTCAACTGGAGCTGCCTCTCTGCCTCCGAGCTCTCCTCTCTCATTTCAGGTTTTTCAGGTTTTCAGGTTCGAGCAAGCACTCATTTTAGCATTGCAGGCACTCATTTTGGCGCTGCAGGCACTCATTTTGGCAACGCAAGCATTTATTTTAGCACTGCAAGCACTCATTTTGGCACCGCTAGCACTTTTTTGGTGCCACAGGCACTAATTTTAGCACTATAAGCACTCATGTTAGCACTGTAGGCATTCATTTTAGCACTGCAAACACTCATATTGGTGCTGCAGGCAATCATTTTGGCACCGCAGACACTCATTTTAGCATTGCAGGCACTCATTTTGGCACTGTAGGCACTATGCTTTGTTGCCCTGCAGCAAAATGCATTCATGCAGAGTAGAAAAAAACAAAAATAAGCAAGAAGTCTACATTTTACATTTAATATATAGAGAGGCCAAGTACCATTACTAGCCTCCCCCTGTTCCTACACCTATGAAAATTATATCTATTAATTGATTATCAATATTAGTCTTAAAGATTTTGTTTATCAATAAATATTTAACCCTAGGCCCCTAGTGTAAAGTATGTAGACCAAATAATATTTGCATATATGATGCCATAGTCAGGAATGTGGCACAGTGTGTGCCAGAATAATTTTTTGGGACAATTTGTGCGCTATCTATTTGCTGTCTATGCGACATTTGTGCGCTGTCTGTGCGCCGTCTGTGCGCCACTCTTCATGAGTAGAGTTTTCTAAGAAAGGCCTTCGTACAAAAGCCTTTTTAAAATGTTATGCATATTTTCATTTTAACCAAACTTAAATTATACCTATGAATAAAGTAATGCAAAATTGACGTTTTTAGCAATAATTTATACTAATTTTATTTACTGTTAATTTTAAAGAAGCAAAAAGTTCATCACTGACTTTCTAGACTATACAAATCTACTTTATTTTATGTAAAATTGTTAATTTGCATTACAATTTTCATGCATGTCAGGGACCTTATGCGCCACAATTATGCACCACATGCGCTAGGGACGTCAGTGTGCGCCATGATTGTGCGCCAAGGACCCCTTGTGTGTGCTGCGCTTGTCTGCTAAGACCCTTTGTGTGCGCGGGAATTTTCCCCCTCAGAGGCCACCTTCCTGACTATGGATATGATGTACATTTTACTAGATAGGAATCTTAAATCTCTTAAATTATTATAGATAGTATAAAAGTTTAAATCAATTAAATCTTATATATATTCTTATAAGAATAGGCCTAAGGCTAAGATAACTTAGATAAGATACATAAAACATATTTATTTTTATATATATATATATATATTTAATTATTTATATATATATATATGTGTGTGTATTTTATATAGCATTTTTGCATTATTAATTATACATCAATGGATATATCAAAAAAATTCTCAGAATATTTTGTAAGCTAATTGAGGGAGATAGGCCCCTATTCTAATAGATATAGGCCTAGTACAGTTAATATAGGGCCTTTATAAATGTTAGGGCTAGAATTTTTAGAAAATATGGGTATATACTATATTATAATTATATTCAATATTCTACTAAAAATATCTTATTTACTAGGCCTAGGCCTGGCTGGCCACTGCACTGGGCTTAGGGCCTATCTAACCCATACTTCCAAAGATCATTCATAAGATGCTGTTTTGGAAGAAAATTTGTGTAGGCCTAAGTAAAATATTGTCGAACTTTTTGTATGCAACAAAATCCTAGACGGTCTGTCTAGTACTGATACTATTCCTTGACGTTTAATCCTATTAAATACTAAAAATTCTTACTTGTAATTACTCCAATTTTAATTTGGATCGAAGAAATAGACGCCATAGAACTCGTAGCGCACGATTATTTGCTTCTTCGAGATTTTGGGAAGTGTTTCACTCTTTGACACAGGTTGCGTTAAATTAATTGAAACGTAATCCTACGATGCAGACTGATATCATGCGCTGATGCGCATGGTAATTGCGATAGGCCTTAATCTTTCCTTTCTTGGAATGGAGAATCCACGTGCACGTGCATTTTCGCCCACTTTTGAATCTTTCGACACACTCGTAATTTTAGGGTCGTTCTCAAAGCTAGGTCACAACTTTTTGTTATTGCAAAAAAAGTTTATACATCGACCAATAATCGTACCAAAAAAATTATTTCGACAATTTCTGTAAGAAGCTGCTACTAAAACCACAAGAAAACTTGAAATTGAGAAGAAATCAAGGCTATTTGTTATTCTTTGTTGCGGAAAATAAACGACAAAAATATTAAAGAGAAAATAAAATTTTCTTCTATTTTTATTTTAAATATGCAGTTAAATTTATTTTGCAAAAATAAAAGAACAAGAAATTGACAAAGGAAATGTTTTTGAGCACAGCATTTTGTTACTCTGCTCTAAATCCCAGACATTTAAAATTATCGTGTGCGAAAAAGTGCGAAATTATTATAGCATGCACTCGAAAGGACTTCGATCAGTTTAACTAATCACTGAATTAAGAAGTCTAAATAAGTCTTGAAAGGTTGAATTAAAAATCAAGTTTTCACTATGTATCTTTTCAAAGTCAAGATGATTCGACAAATAAAGAATGTTCATTTTTACGGTGAACAGAATTGTTCATTTTTACATTAAATATAATAAAATCTAACTAATAATAGAAAAAGTCAGGGAACTATCCTTGAACACCAAAGAGCACATTGTGGATTTAATATCAACTGCATGTTCCTTAATAAAGGAATTCGGATACTAGTATATATTTTATTTTTTGTAGCATAATTTCTGAAAACTATAACTTGCTTGATTTTACTTTAAGTACTTATTACATTAATACTTATACCAAAGCTACATGTACTTAAAATAAAAAATTATAGTTACTTATTAGACATTTTACTCCAATTAACTTAAAATAATTCAAATTTATTTTAATTAATTCATTTTTTGAAACTTTTTGGAAAATAGACAAGATTGAATTATTTAATTACCAAAAACCTACTAGCTTAACTAAAATAGCAATTAGTCTTTAAGAAAAGATTTCACTTGTTAATTGAGAAAAATGAGGATGTGCGAGGTGTAAAAATGCGAAAGAGCATGCAGGAAACAGAGACAAACAAAAATGTAGGTAAAAGACACTGCACATGCACATAATATGATAACCAGACATAATGCGCACACTGAAACACCAGTAGCAATGACGCCCAAGCTTTTGATGATCACAAGCGAAAAGGCAAAACCCAGCCATCAATCAAAGAAGTAGACTTCAGCACGCATCTTGAGTGCATCACGCATTTTTTGCAGAGAAGCTCGAAAATTAACATTGTATTCTGTGCACAACCACCAACTGCGACAGGGTCTGCCGGGGGATTTGTGGGCACGCAGTCGCGGATACAAATCGGAGGAGTCGCTGACCATTCTGAAATGACTAGCTAGTACATGTAATTTTGTGTATTAATATATTCAGTCCGCTTTATTTCTATGCTCTCGTCCGCCTCTCGTTAATGCATCCCCAGACTCTTGCAATAATAAAACCTATGATCGACCTATGCATGGCTTCCGTCCCTCGCTTTGAATCTCTCACCTCCCCATAGTTCCATCAACCTTACCTTAGTGGCTTCCTATGCAAAAATCATCCCTCCGCATCTTACACAGGCTACTTCAGGCTGTAGACTGTACTACACTTTTACTTCAGTAATTAGTTGCGCTATAAGGAATCTACATGTATTTTGCTCGCAGCGCAGCGCGCTGCTCAAAGAAGTTTAGTTCTATCTAGATATTCTAGTAATTTCAGGTTTGTCCATAGACTAGAGCTCATGAGATGAGAATTCCATTAACTAGTACATTTAATATGAATGAACTGCGTGTGTGTGTGCTGTGCATTCATATGTATAATATACGAGTAGTTTATGGGCCAAATTATTGTGTGGCACAATTCTTGGTATCACTCAGCAGGCACAAGATGCAGTTAAGCAGCGCACGAAAATTCTACAAAAGAAATTGAGCCTGGTTGAGGTGATGCGAGGAGGCAGATCCACACAATCTCAGTGAATACACCAGACTGCACCAGATACGAGTCCAGTCGAATGTGCGCACTGGTCTAAGCAGCACACGCATGTCCTTCTGACAATGACGGCACCTAGCTTCGTCCAAGCCTTTGCCAGCGTCACTGACAGCGTCAATACTACCATGCAGTGCCACCTGCAGCACCGACAACGGCAATTCCTCCAGTTAGCCCACTACAGTGGCTAAACTGAGGGACAGGGAACCTACCCACAGAAGACACACACATACACACACAGCACCGGCAGCAGCACTCTGACAGCATAACCTAAAGCTCCATGAGCTCAGTTTTCAAGCATTGAAGAAGCAGAAGCAGTCATCTTGGATCCAGGGATCAGGAAGAGTGTTGCATGTCCGACATGTGCTGTTTCCGTGGCAAAAGGTGATGGAGCAAATTAATCAAAACTTACTATCTAGCTCGTATTAAGACTAAAAAACTGAGGCAAGCTGGGATTAAACCAAAGAAAATTTTTTACTATACTTTTTTACCATACTTTTACTATACTTCTATAGTATAGTAGAGAGGAACTCTATTTAAATGCAGTAAGAAGTGAAACAAATTTATATATTTAATTATTAAATTAAATTAATTCAAGGTAAATAACTAATTTAACCAATTTATTAGGAGTATTTATTATTATAATAAATTGATTTTTATACCTTACACGAAATAAGCTCTACATTCATTTCTTAGCTTGGGGCCCATCTGTATAAGGTCAGTTTCTTCAAAATGCTGATTAATTAATTAAGGCCTGTTGTCTTTACTTAAATTTATAAGGGCATCTTAGAAGTTAATATTACTATATAATACATGTATAATAGTATTACTATATTATAGTAATATAGTTGCAATTTTAATGACTATTGAATAAGTTTAAATGCTTCCCCTATTGACTCTAAATATATGGTATCTTTCCCTTCAGAAAAAATTAGCATAGAATGACTTGATGAAAACAAAAAAAATCATTTCGAGATACACATTTGCTGATCATTCAGGTCAAATTTCAAGGTCCAGTTTTGCACATGTTTCTCTGTAGCTTGGTTACAAGGATTTTAATAAAAATATAATAAATATGTCCAATGAACTAACTGATACATAGCCAAATTGTAGTATTTTCAAAAACAAAAAAAATCATTTGCTCAGTTTACTTTACTGGATATCTTTGTAAAATTTCAGCTCAAAAGGTGCTCCATGGAGAATGCTAGTGTGGTTACAGGATATTTATTTTGTGCTTCAAAGTAGGAGTTTATTGCGATGCATGGTTGCTTTTAATTATTTTTATCAACAATAGTGCTCTATTTCATAACAATTTTTTACAAAAAGATAATAATACATGTTTTTCTAATTATCTGCATCAAAATGTATCATTTTAAGCACGCATTCTAGACGTCAGCCGAAAAATACATTTTGTGAGACGCAAAGAGGCTATCCCACCGGAAATGCTAGGCGTACAGTTAAAGCGTCTATAAAATCATTTGTAGTGCAGTTTATTGAGCTTTAAAAAATTCTTAAATTAAATTTATATAAGCTTTCATTTTAAATGTAATATAGCAAGGTTTCAACACAACAACAACTTTTTTTAGCTACAGACATCTTGTAGTATCAAAAATTAACATCGGTGAAATGATTGAATTTGAATTTTTTCATCGCTAATTATCGCTTAATACCGCCAGATGATTAAAAACACTTTTGTATGATAAAGTTCAACCCAAAAATTATCTTTATTGACAGATAAAAGTGTCCTATTATTTTTAATATCGCAGTAACAATAGTAAATGTTCGGAAAATTGTTAAAATTTTTGCTCCTCCTAGAATTTGCGAACGACCCTTTAATTAATTTGGGTTTAATCAAAAGTGACATTAAAATTAACAATTTGGCATCAGCATCATTCAACAAAATTTTAAAAGACTGCATTATCTAACTAGCTTAGTTTTCAACTTGAATTATAATGTACTCTTCTGGTACAAAATTAGAGTGAACTAAAAGCATATTCATGATTTATTCCTCATTCGAGGTATCGGCAAAAGGGGCCTAACGACGACAGCCCAGAAAATATTCCCTCGGGAAGTTAGCCCACAGACGTTTGCCCGCAGACGTTTGCCTGCAGACGTTTGCCCGCAGACGTTTTTGCCTATGCATTGTATAGACGTAATTTGCCCCCGCAGACGTTTGCAGTCGTTTGCCCGCATACGTAATTGCCTGCAGAATGCCCGCGAACGTTTGCCTGCAGTCATTTTTGCGCAGATAATTATTCATGGTTTAGACAATGACACAGACTACATGTACTTCCTGTTCAAAAGGTTTATTTAAAATTTAATTTTACACCTGCTTATTAAAAAATATTCGACATAGCAATGTTTATTCCTGGGTCGGCTTGGCTTTATGTATGTACGAGTATAAAGACCGAAATTTCCTAACGTCGAAACATCCTAAATGCATTTCACAAGAATTTGAAACTTCAAAAGACCGAACATGGCAACAGTACATGCAGCAACGTCTGGCCGACGCGACGTTCCCGACGTCATCGATCGACTTCTTTCGATGACAAATTAAACATATACATGTTACATGTAGCTATGTGCTTTCATACATTTAATCGGCGGATAACGACGTCGTACGTCGGCTGAACGCGCCGGTTTATAATGTACGAGTAATTTACATGTACAGTACGTATCGTACAATTCATGCTCCACCTTTTCGTCTGAGCACACCGGCCGGGCCTTTCTTACCATAGCCATAGTACATTGGCGTCGCAAAGAGCGAGCCATGGCCTTGCAACTGCTGCCCCTAGCATCACTAAGCAATAGAGAAGACCCACAAATGATCAGCAAACGTTGTCGCTCGCTTCATTAAAAACCTGTCCGACAGGGCACGGCCGCTTTGAGACCTGAAAAAGCATGGGGTGGTAGAGTAGACGTGGGGCGACCATCAAGAAGCAGCTTTCATCGACATCAAGCGCACGATAGCCATGCAGTAGCCAGACCTGCAGTCCCGGCTGATTGTCGATACCAGTCAAACCGGAGCCGGCGCCATCCTAGCCCAAGTACAGCCTGATGGTTCGACTCGACCGGTGGCCTACGCGAGCCGCAGCCTCAGCGCCACCGAGCAGCGGTACTCGCAGGCCGAGCGCAAGGCACCGCAGTAAAGTATGGCTGCCTAAAATTTCATCATTATCTCAACGACTGTGAGCACTTTAAAGTTATAACGGATCACAGACCGCTCGTCTCGATGTTCAGCCCAGGGTCTCGGCCGCCGCCCAGAATAGAACGCATGGCTCTCCGACTGCAGGACCTTGTCTTTAGCGTCGTTTACCAGCCAGGAGACGGAAACCCGTCTGGCGTGCTCAGCCGGCAACCGCTACCGCTGCCGCCAAACAACGGAGGCGAGCGGCCGACGCAGCGTTCGTTGCTATGGCCGTCCAGGCAGCCACTCTGGTGTCTCTCAGCATATCAGCGATCAAGGCGGCTTCGGAGCAGGACCCGACAGTGCAGGCTGCCCGCCGTGCCATCCGCACCAGCAGCTGTCCAAGGACGCAGATCTGAAGGACATCCGAGGCGTCAGGCATGAGCTGTCGGAGCACGACAGCCTCCTATTGCGCGGCAGCCAGCTGTTCGTGCCTGCGGTGCTGCGGTTCCGGTGCCTTCAACTGGCCCATCAAGGACACCAAGGCATGCGGAAGACACTGGACCGCCTGCAGTCAAAGGTCTGGTGGCCCGGCATGCGCTCGGCAGTGGAGACTCATGTGGCCACCTGCATCAGCTGCGCGGCCTGCAACAGCGACGCAACTACGAAGGCAACGCCCTTGAAGCCGACGGATCTGCCGGATGGGCCGTGGCTCGATCTCGGCCTTGACTTCCTGGAGCCCATCAAAGGAAGGTCGCTACTTTTCAGTCCGACCACTTTTCTCGGTTAGCGCTGGTTGAAGTTATGGCAGACGCAACGGTCGCCGCCACCACACGCGTGCTCAGACGGTGGTTTGATACGAGCTAGCATCTTCGGCCAGCCGCTCAAGGTGTCAACCGACAACCGAGTCGCCCCGGCAAACCTGCTCTTCGGACGCCAAGTCAATGACGCAATTCCCAGTCTTCACCACTCGCGACCTGTGAAAGCGACGCGGGCCGCCATTGCCGGAACGGATCGGAAGGCCAAAGAGATGGATGAAGGACTACCGCGACCATTGAGAACGAGCTGCTGACCATCAAATCCAATCAGGTGACCGCGTCCTACGGTGCCAGCAGCACCGACAAAAAACGAACACCTTCTTTGAAACCGTACCGTGGACTGTGGCCGAGGTTCATGGAGATGCCCTTGTCATTCAGCGCGGCGAGACCACTTGCCGTACCCACGCCAGGCCCAAAGACGGGGCCAAGAGCCACAAGGAGCCGGACCTCAGGGGACATTGAGTCTCAGTGATTGCTTGGCAGCAGCAGACTTTGACAATGTAATTTTTTTACTATCCACTTATCACTAATCCGCGCTTGGAGAGATGTAGTGCTCACGTGAGCCCTAATTTATATAGTACATCGGCCTTGCGTACATTACGTACAATTCATGCACTTTAAATACGGCGATTCTCCACCCCCACTCTGGTGGCGTGACTATATTATGCACCGTCTGAAAATAAATAAATATCGAAAAGCCCACCTAGCAAGGCTCCACCTTTTCATCTCAGTATACTCCAGCCTTTCTTACAATAGCCATTACAGACCGAAGCTCAATCTTTACGGGAAAATGTATTATACATTTATAATCATTGTGTATGTCATGTCATGATTGTATAACCTTCAATACACCTGGACAATTGATTGTGTCATTGACCAGCAATTCCTATAGACGTTTCCTACCAACTATACTTAAAAAGGTCTTACACTTAAGGTTCTATATAACTTTTTTCAGGTAGAAGATCTAGCTCTCGTAAGAAGCGCACAATTAATCACCAGCAAAAATATTGGCCTGAATTTGTCTATGACCATAATAGTCTCCGGAAATATGTCTATCATATGCATTTCATATGCAGACTCCTAAAATCGTTCTCACCTACAGCAGGCATCCTTAACTTCCATCACCCCAGCAGACAGATCCAATCTAAAGTGCACCAGACAAGAGAATCAAAATGTCAGCAAGCGACAGCTGCGGTGACAGACTGCAACTAGCCAGCAGTTGCTGCTCGTCAGACCGAGTTACATCGGCCGTGTTAGTTGTGCCTCGAAGTGTCACCCTGCAGCTATTCGAACCCGATGGCAGCATTGCCGATAGGCGTCTTGAGACGATGCAGAACAAGTGTGCCTGCACATTTCGGTTGCTCCGTCCGAGGCAGCACGATCAGGTGTGTTATTGCAAGTCAGACTTCTTTTGCTATCAGTACTCATTTTAGCGCCACAGACACTCATTTTGGCGCCGCAAGTACTAATTTTAGCGCCGCAGGCACTCATTTTAGAGCCGCAGGCACTCATTTTAGCGCCACAGACACTCATTTTGGCGCCGCAAGTACTAACTTTAGCGCCGCACACTCATTTTAGCGCCGCAGACACTCATTTTAGCGCCGCAGACACTCATTTTGGCGCCACAGGCACTCATTTTAGCGCCGCAGGCACTCATTTTGGCGCCGCAGACACTCATTTTGGCGCCACAAGTACTCATTACTCATTTTAGCGCCGCAGAGCTAAATCATGTGTGGCCATCAAATAACATAATTTATATGAATATACTGATTTGTTTTATCTCGATTCTAATAGATTCCCGCGTGCTCACATTCCATCTCAGGATAACAGGCCCATACCCGGCAGTAAAATATGCGACCGAGTTTTAGTAAAGTACGCCTATCCGACCAGAAATCACGAAGTGGCCGTCAGGCTGTTCAACGAGCTCGCTCATCAGTGCGCCACCTGCATCACCGTGGCGCCACTAATCAAGGTGTGCCGGGTAGAACGAACACCGCTAGAGGACGTCCTCCGCCAGGCTGCCCAGGTCAACGAGGCCAAGCAGGCGGCTGCGATCGGTTCGGATGATCGTCTGGAAGAATTCTGCAGGCAATACCGAGCTACCATCCAGGCAACAGCTATTAAAAAGCTAGACGTGCCCACTGATTGAATGCAATCCGTACGTACGGGTGTGTTCGAATTTTGACCGAAAATTTTCTAAAACCGTAACAGTCGGCTGAATTCACGAACCGGTTTGTTTATTATTTGTCAAAATTCAAACAAATATGGATTTTTTATTTAGTTAGCCACATAAAACTACGCATAATTATTAATGCACAATAAAAAGTATGTGTTCAAAATATGTTGCGATACTTTTGAAAAGCTTGAGATAAACTTTACGTTTCTCATATTAAAGCGCAATGCAATTAAAGAATTCATAATTGCCAAAATACTGTTTGTGTTAATATAGATTTTTTCATTTAACCAGAGAGTCATCGCTTGCCATTCTAGCGGAATAGTGGAATCTGCGTAATATTTTATCATTACGAGCGTACATAAAAGCGTGACATTATTGAACACAAATTTCTCTATGTTACGAGAGCTGTCCGGAAAGTTCTGACAATTTTAATCCCAGAGCAAAAACAGCAGCAGCTTCAAGCACAACTTTTGGTGTCATTTTAAAGAGGCACATCTCTTCTTTCCAATGATTTAGTCGCGTGTATTTTGGTCATTTCATTCAAAAGTTGTGTGTGAAAAACCATCAAAATGCCACTGATAGTCTTATAGTAAAAGTTAAGGAAAATATAAAAAGCGATTTTTGTCCTCATAGAAACGAATTTTGGTCATTCATCATCATCATGACCTTCAAGGCAGCCTTCACACCTGCCACCTTAGACACCAATGACACCTTTTCACATTCAATTTTGATCAAATTCCAGTTCTAAAAAAACTAGCGGAACTTCAATTCAGACTGAGGATAATTTTGTCTATGGCTAAACCTTACTTCGGTTAGGAATGTTTTGAACTGGGGTTAGACTGGGCCCACAGAATCTGTGACTGGGCCCTAACAGTCGATAATACAATATCAAGCATCCCGACTGCTGATGAGTGCATTGACTAGTGTTTCCCTATAGACTAGTAGTCTATGGTCTGGAGAGACATGAATAACACGCAGCCTTGGAAGAACTTCTTGGGGTGGGGAGTTTATGGCCATAGACAATTTTTTGCTCTGGGATTAAAAGTGTCAGAACTTTCCGGACATCCCACGTATTTGTCGGCGATGTCGAATGGAAATACGGGTATAGAGAGGCACAGTGTTATTAAACGTATTGATAATTTAATACAAGTCAGTTGTGAATCATTTCTTGATATTTACAGCACTGCCACATCGTTTGCCCTAATAGCAGCTGCTGCCGAATTCTTCCTGGCGCTACTCAATAAATCCGCAAAAAGCTCGAAAAATTCAAACGTACTAATCAGAGACACGCCTAGCCAGAGGCCTAAAATGCCGCCAATGTCTGAGAACAGATTGCCGGCAGGATAAGCCCAGGCTTCCGCTACTCTGCTGCCCATGGTTGAGTGGCTGTAGATTGTCAATCGAGCAAAACTGCCGCCAACTGAGCCTCTGCCGCGGCTTGTACTCAGAAGGCGACGCACCACCGTGTGCAGAACACGAGTGTCCAGCTTGTCTTCGTCAGCCAACCGAATCGTGGCGCGGACACGTTCCAACAGGGCTTGCACGGCCTCGCCAGGATGCCCTGGCCATCGGTTCTGCGTCAGTTGCAGGTCGTACTGCTGACCGTCGCACGGCACTGGACAAGCGTCCAAATCGCTGGCGGTGCGCCGGTGAATGAGCTCCAGCTCCTTGTCGTGGCACTCCCGTCTGTCACGAAGCTCATCTTCGGCAACGGCCGCCGTGCCATCCTTGGCGTCGACAATATCGGCTGCTGACACGCGATGACAGAAGCGCGTTCGGAATCGAGGTCCGTAGTTGGCTGGTACAGGCAGCAGTTCGGAGACGCAATGACAGGTTTTGTTCAAGTACGCTTGGCAGTGCCGCATCGCGCAGTCGGAGACGCTATACCGATACCGGAGCAGTTTTCCGGTGTTGATGTCCAAGAACTCGGATTCTGGAAGCTGACCCGGTTTGGCGCACTTCCTTGATCCTTTGCTGAGCACGGTGAGACTAGTGTAAGCCAGCTGCACATGGGTACTGCTCCCGTTCTGAATGTAGAATCCGTCCGCTGAGTCCGGTCTCGTGTCCGGCGGGTGGACAATGATGCGATACCCGGTGGAGAATGCCAATGACTCCTCCTCGGTGATGAAGTTCTTGTCGTCGCCGGTGTACAAAATCACGGACAGACCGCCGTCCTTTTCGCCGCCGACAATCAGACTGCGACTCGGCGGCTTGAACGTGAAGCAGCTGAAGTACTCGGGATCGGTCAGATGTTGAAAGTCACGATAGGAGCAGCCGCTTCCGGCATATTGACAGTGAATAATGGCGTCCTGTCGCTCCTTGGTGACATTCAACTCGTGCAGGAAGCTCTTGAGAGAGTTCCGCAAATCGGCGTTAATACTGACGTCTGTGTCGTTTGTGTCACCCCAAAATTTGCTGACGTCCCAGATCAGCTTCTGTAGAGTCATGTTGACCGAAGCAACAATAGGATTCTGGCTATAGCGAAGCTTGCTCATGTGACCAGTTGAGCACACAGTAACGTCTGGGAACACGAACGGCGTACTGTAGACTCGTGTCTCCGTGTTTACTGGCGATTGAAGAAATCTGCTTACAAGAAAGCTCAAATGAATGGTGAAGCCGGTGACCGCGGCAACAATTATGAGTAGCCAGGCGGCTCGGTGCAGCTGACTCGACGACTCGAACAATTTGTGAAATCCGTGCGCGCTTGTAGAATCGCAGAATCGTTTCAGTCGTCTGGCGTAGCGGCCCTCGGACTCGCCCGGGGCGATTCGTTCGACAATCGCGCGCAGAGACCTGACCGATTTGCTGTTGTTGCTGGCGCTCATGGCGATGCCGGGAGCGGACGATTGCATGCAGTCCATGCTGGCGCTCGCTCAGAGACGGGACGACGTCGGTTTCTGTTGCTGTTGCTGTTGTTGTTGCTTTAATTGACGCGGTGTCCTTTGCTGATGCCGACTGTTCTGACTATGAGGCAGCATCGGCGAGCTGTCGCAGCTGCCTCGGGCCGTCGAGTCATTTTTAGCCGGGCTATCCGAGTACGACATCGACGTTCGCAGATTAGAATAAAAATGTCTCAGAATCCAAGTTGTTTATGATCGTCTAGAAGAATTTTGTCCGAGTCTCGTTAACGCGTGCCGACTGTATACAGAAATTTATTTTAGCCCGAGAAGCGTCTCATTGGTGCTCAACTGGGGGGGGGGGTGGGAGAGAGTCGAGTACATGCAGACTTCTGTTGAGCAAAAATTGACAGGAGACTTCGTCTCAATCAATTGGAATAGCGCTACTAGTAGCTTGCATTGTACATTCTGACTGTACTGAATTTTATATATGGCCATGGGGATAAATTTTTGCACAGCACAAGGCGGCCTGGAGCTGCGTATACGATTGAAATCGCGACGAGAAAGGAAAATGATATGCAAATGGCTGAACAAGTCATTTTATAGGTCAATCCAACAGTGCTGTGCATCCCCTCGGGAAATAGATTCTATCTGCATTATGTATTGTACCGCTAGATTTAATAGACCTACTCGTACTGTAGTTATTTTAGCTCGCATTCTGCGGACTGCTGCATGTTTTCGCCTTGGCTTTTTGTGCTGCCTATAGGCACGACAATATAGTTGCTAAGCAAATGTACCATAACATTCATGATCTTGACCCGTTGTGCACGAGTTCTGTGCTGCGCAGCATAGCTACTAACATTATGTTAAACAATTTTTTTGACTATTGTGACTTGTCGCTTTGCGTTGGTCGCAACAGCGAGAATCGATCGATATCAATTGAAGAAAAAAGTTTCCAAAACCTTAAGTGCCGCTGACGCAGAAATTGCATATGAGCTTTAGATACTGCACACACGAGCGTGCAGAGCTTAGCTCATGGAAGAAGTGGTTTCGCATAGCGTTTGAAGCACTCTCAAATCGTACTTGTCATTGAGCCTGTTGCTCGATCCTCATATGCATATCTGCAGACTCACAAAAGCCTTTCAAGCACTGACTCAGACTGACTGACTGACTGACTGACTGACTGACTGACTGACTGACTGACTGACTGACTGACTGACTGACTGACTGACTGACTGACTGACTGACTGACTGACTGACTGACTGACTGACTGACTGACTGACTGACTGACTGACTGACTGACTGACTGACTGACTGACTGACTGACTGACTGACTGACTGACTGACTGACTGACTGACTGACTGACTGACTGACTGCAGTGGATGCGTCCGAAATGACTGTACGAGCGTACTGTGGAATTGCTGAGATCTCAAGGCTTACTGGGGGAATTGCTGAAATGCGCAGGCTTACTGGGGGAATGACTGAGATGTCAAGGCTTACTGGGGAAATTTCTGAGATCTCAAGGCTTACTGGGGGAATGGCTGAGATCTCAAGGCTTACTGGAGGAATGGCTGAGATGTCAAGGCTTACTGGGGGAATTGCTGAACTGCGCAGGCTTACTGGGGGAATGGCTGAGATCTCAAGGCTTACTGGGGGAAATGCGGAGATTTCAAGACAAATAGAATTCCCATAAATGATTTTCGTTTCTTGCTTACTGGCCACCCCGAAAGGTGGGACACTAGATTGCTAGTGATTGTCTATTTTATTAATGTAAAAATATGCTAGCCCTCCAGTGCACACTACATTATACCATACTACATGGAGTAACAAAGAAATCAAGTTTCGATTTACGAGCTATTTGCATTCACGAGAAACTTTTAGATTTGGGATTAATCTCGACTTTATCTAGGGTTTATTTCGACTCCTATTTTTTTCTATTGTAACAATAGGGTCTAATCTGACACATTGGCTTGTGAATCTGGCTTGAAAATCGGGTTAGCATAATTACAAAAAAAGAGATTGGCGAGAATGCGAAAGGAAAATTAAAGACGAAGAAGTGAGACACACTCTGGTCAACGAGAACAAAGATTATCGCATTGTTTTCGAGCTCTTTCAAGCCAGCTAGGTTTAGAAGTGGGAGTACTAACTTTCAACGGTAGAACTTGCCGATGAGACACATATGAGACACATATGAGACACAAATGAGACACATATGAGACACAAATGAGACACAAATGAGACACATATGAGACACATATGAGACACATATGAGACACATATGAGACATAGATGAGACACATATGAGACACAAATGAGACACATATGGGACATAGATGAGACACATATGAGACACATATGAGACACAAATGAGACACAAATGAGACACATATGAGATACATATGAGACACAAATGAGACACATATGAGACACAAATGAGACACATATGGGACATATATAAGACACATATGAGACACATATGAGACACAAATGAGACACAAATGAGACACATATGAGACACATATGAGACACATATGAGACACATATGAGACATAGATGAGACACATATGAGACACAAATGAGACACATATGGGACACAAATGAGACACATATGAGACACAAATGAGACACATATGAGACATAAATGAGACTCATGTGAGACACATATGAGACACATATGGGACACAAATGAGACTCATGTGAGACACAAATGAGACACATATGGGACACAAATGAGACACATATGGGACACAAATGAGACACATATGGGACACAAATGAGACACATATGGGACACAAATGAGACTCATGTGAGACACATATGAGACACATATGGGACACAAATGAGACTCATGTGAGACACAAATGAGACACATATGGGACACAAATGAGACTCATGTGAGACACATATGAGACACATATGGGACATAAATGAGACACATATGAGACACAAATGAGACACAATGAGACACATATGAGACACAAATGAGACACAAATGAGACACATATGGGACATAAATGAGACACATATGAGACACATATGAGACATAGATGAGACACATATGAGACACAAATGAGACACATATGGGACACAAATGAGACACATATGAGACACAAATGAGACACATATGAGACATAAATGAGACTCATGTGAGACACATATGAGACACATATGGGACACAAATGAGACTCATGTGAGACACAAATGAGACTCATATGGGACACAAATGAGACTCATGTGAGACACATATGAGACACATATGGGACACAAATGAGACTCATGTGAGACACAAATGAGACTCATATGGGACACAAATGAGACTCATGTGAGACACATATGAGACACATATGGGACATAAATGAGACACATATGAGACACAAATGAGACACAATGAGACACATATGAGACTCATGTGAGACACAAATGAGACACATATGGGACATAAATGAGACACATATGAGACACAAATGAGACACAATGAGACACATATGAGACACATATGAGACACATATGAGACACAAATGAGACACAAATGAGACACAAATGAGACATATGTGTATGTCCCACATATATGGCGACGAGTCCTTCGCAATCCCACTGCGAATTTCGATCTGTATCTGTCAATGTTACAAATGTCCCTCCCAGACAAAAACTGCTGTGGAATCATCAGTTAGGCTCGTAAAATCTCAGCTTGTCCTTGACAAATTGAGATTGCGAGATGCAAAAATTGATTGATGGTCTGGGTTGCCTGGACTGTTCATAGCCTCCTAGACCCTTCTTCCATTTTCTTTATTTTCGATAGAAATTGCGACTTGATCTGTAATCTCAATCTATATAGCGTCTGTAGTTTGTCGTCAACCAGCTATCCTATGCAAATTTTTCCTATGTATTAAGCTACGTTAGAAAGAACGCGTTAGTGCAGGCTCGTTTCTAATATTTGTAATCACGTACTAGTATAGATTAATAGTTGACCAAGCTTTAAACATGATTTGCATTAAGCATTTAGCAATAGGTTTTACAGACAGCTGCTGATAAAACGAAATATGTAGGGTCATCGAATATTTAGTTGAAACTAAAAATCAACGCCAACTGCAGATCGAATGCGTCAATATTCATGCTGAATTTGGATTTTTGAGCAAAATTTGTGTGTCAATAAGTTAATCATGACTTACACATAGTAATTGCAAGAGCTGGTTGCACGTTCAGCAGAACTGAAGGTTTTCTGCAGAACTTCGATCGTTGGCCGGTCGATCAAATCAGTCCCGGCCACGCCTCCCCTGAAGACAGAGTTCGGTCAATGAAATATACCCTGAAAGCTACAGGTTTCTCATGAATCTATGGTCCAACAGAGGTCCAAAAAGCAGCCGTTGAAATCCAATTGCATTGTCTGCATAGCCTACAGGTATACTAATTAGTAAAGTGATTTTTAGTACTAGGTGGATACTAAAAGGACCAGAAGCTCTGGGAAGAGCATGGCAACTATCCTGCACCAATGAGAAGACTCAAATCATATAGTATTTATTTATTTTGATTCATTAGTGCTTTTTTACCTGCCCAACTCGGCTAAAATAGATATACATCTGAAAATTGTGTCTTCCTAGTACCAGTTTAAATGTTTCAATTTACTTTAGTTCTACTGGCACTGAGAACAAAAACAAAGTCAGTAACTATTACAGAAGGGAGTTGATTATCGCAAAAAGCAGAAAATATGAGCAGAGGTCATTGGGAATTATGAATCATGGGCTGCGATTGACTTCACAGGTGAAATAACTAGAGTCAAATAACTAAAATGTTTGTTAAACCTAATAGTAAAACAGTAAGAAAACCAATCAAATGGTGATCGAAGCATCTATGTAACGGTTAAATTGATTTGAGAGTGACATCAAGAAGTCTGTTTTCGGATGCAACGCTCAGAACACGGTCTGGTCAAATAGCGCAGCAAACGGGCGTGGTGACTCATGAATTTATTTCATTGCTCCTCTATACTTCGTACATCAAATAAAAGAGACCGCAAGTTTAATTTTGCGGTTTTAATCGGCGCGAGATTGTTGATTTCACTCTTGTTTCTACATGTAATAGCGATCTTAACCAGGTTTATATAGCTGGTTGGTCAGTGATGTTGTGACATCAACTCGCTTTGCGTCATATACGTGTCAATGTACATGTACATTTAACAAAAAGTTTTCTAACAAAAACCAAACGGTTTCAATTGAAAGTGCTTAGAAAATGTGTGTATAGCAAAAATTACAAGCCTTGTGTTTAAATCTTGATAAGACGTCTATGGTAAGTACTCGTATTACTAACCTTTGTTATATCGTCTCTCCTTTCTATCTAAATTGATTCAAATTTATCAGAAACGCGAGTGATAACTAACTATTACTGTTAGATAAAATGAGCGCAAAGGAATCCGAGAACCCAATAAAACCCACCGTAGTCCCAGCTCCGAGCAAGGCCATGAGCATTCTACCAGAAACCCTGATGCAGCCGTATGCTTCCCTGCGCCACCTGGAAGTCAATCACTATCCGATGTGCCGATCCAACTTGACTCGACCGCCCGGCTCAGCTCTGCGCTCAGTCAGTCCGGCCATTGTGGACACTGTCGGCTCGTTTCCTTACCTGCTGTTCCGTCTGCAGCACGCCGGCACGGGCTTGGTGATTCACTGCATCCGCGGCAGCGCCAAGTTCCCGGACGACAGCGCCATCGAACGCCTCTACTCGGCGTCATTTAACTTGCAGTTTTTCATCACCGTACAGGGCGGCGGCTTCATTCAGATCGGATCGACTAGCATTCAAATTCACGGCGCGTCAACCAAGTTTGGCCGGGCTGACCACCATCTGGCTGGCAAACTGCTGAAATTCTGCTTTCCTCAGATGAAGGTCCAGTTTGAGCCCAACAATCAGGCCGGCAGCAAGTTGCCGCTGTTGAAAAGCCTGCAAATTCCAAAGAATAAGTCCGAGCAGCAGCAACAACATCAACCAATGTCTGTCGGAGCTCCCAGTAAATAATTTGAACAAACTTGGCGTTCCGGCTCCCGAAATCAAACTTTAAAGGGAATTGAAAAAAGTTTTTCGTTTCATTGCGTGAGTGAGCTCTTTTGTTTTCAGTTTAAACGAAATTTTACAAATAAAAACCGACCGCGTTCTTTAAAAAATGTGCGTATTATTTTATTCTGCCTGACGATAAAAACTATATACTACTTATGCACGTGCTTTGATGAGTCTACAAGCAAGTTGACATGCACATTTTTACATGCAGGCACTTGTACCTCGTCGTAGGACTTGATCCTCGTCAGGGGTCGGGTGGCAGGAGACGCGTGCGCGCAGAACAGGCGAGCGTTCCGGCCGCGAGCCGGACGTCAACCCGAAGCAGCTGGTCAGACGGGAGATGCAGCTATAGTGGCAGCTCTGTTGCAACCTCGGTCCGATCAGCGCTCCAACTCCTCTGCGGCTTTGCTAGTCCGCCGACGTGGTACCAGAGGGTACAACCGGTGCCTAGGTCCTCACAATGAACTCCCGGGTCGGCCCTGATTGTAGTAACTGAGGCAGAGGCCGTGTTTGCTGTGTAGCCAAACTCTTACAAATCTCGCCGCGCTGGGCACGCGTCTATATATTATGGAGTTAGAATTGGGGTGGCGGCACCCACCCCACTCCGCAGCCAATCAGACTGCCCGGGCGTACCATACTGTGCGTACGCACACTACATCTCTCCCCTTTCGAATAGAGACTGAGAGAGAAGAAAATCGATTTAAACGTAACTCGAAAATACAAAGTTCGAAAGATTCACCGATGATGCGCATTGAAAATGGAGATTAAATTATTGAGGAAATAAAATATTTGAATTGAATGCAGCAAAAACGTAAAAAAACTTCAGTCCGCATATTACGGAAGAGAAAGTCAGTTAATTTCAGTCATTGCAGGATTTCAAATTCAGTCCTTGTAGATTTTCACGCCCGCCCGAGCAGCGCGGGGTTGCGGGCGCAGCGCCACGGGGGAGGCGGGTGGATCTCGGGCCGCCTCGCCCGAAACTCTCGGTGCAGCGGTCTGCGTCTGGGCGCCGGCGTCGGCAAAGTCGGGGCTGACGACTTTGACTGCCGTGCAGTGCCGCCAGCAGGTCGTGTCGTCCCAGCGTAGCAGCAGCGAGTTGCCGGCCACCCACTGGACTGTCCAGGCACCGCTCTCGAATGGCGTCTGCGTCTTGCTGGCACCGACATGCCATCGTAGCACCGAGTCGCCGACCTGGACGTCGTGCCGCCGTGGTCGCCTTTTTGCGTCAGCGTGCTGCTTCATCGCCGCCTTGGCGCCAGCGTCGGCTTCTCTCAGCCGCTGCTCGTTGATGCGGACTCGCTGGGACGGCCGGGCGGCGGGGATGATGTCGTTTGGCCGCCGGCCCATCAGCAGCTCGGCTGGTGCGCGTTCGGTGGCCGTGTGCGGCGTGTTCCTGTAGGCCAGCAGCCACTCGTCCAGAGCGGCCCTCCAGTCCCGCCGCTCCTCGATGGCTGCTCGCACGACTTTGTTGATGGAGCGGTTCAGTCGCTCTGTCATGCCGTTGGCCGCTGGGTAGTAGGGCGTGATGAGGCGGTGCTTGATCCCGTAGCTCGCCAGGAACCGGCCGAACTCCTTGGACGAGAAGGGTGGTCCATTATCTGTCACGAGCTCCTGTGGGATCCCGAAGCGGGCGAACATCTCTCGCAGGCGGGGAATCAATGCCTCGGCCGTGGTCGTCTGCACGAGCTGCACCTCCGGAAACCTTGAGTAGCGGTCCACGCACACCAGCAGCATGTTGTTGTTGATGGGTCCCTCGAAATCGGCGCCGATCGACAGCCAGGCGCCCGCGGGGATCGGCGTCGGCTGCAGAGGCGTGGCCCGGACGGCTGGCGTGTGCGACGTGACGGCGCAGCTGCGGCATCGATTGACGAATTCCTCCGCTTGAGTTGCCATCCTCGGCCACCTCTTGCAGCGAGATGACAGGGCATCGGGCATCTATAAGGTCCAGCGCTAGCGAATTGACAGTGTGGCAGTTCAGCGTCCCGACCCATGCAAAGCGTGCCCTGTCGTACGGCTGGGGCTCGATGACAATGAGCCTCGACCATCACGGTCTCCGATTCGCCGCCATCTGGCATATGGAAGATCCGATCGGCCAAGATGGCAGCAGCTAAACAGGCAGATCACCACGGCGTGCAGACCTCGCCAGTTTCGCTCACGCCGAAGTTCAACTAGCCGGCGCTCGTATACACATTCTAATTAAGCAAACAATGTATGAGCCCTTCAATTGAATCACACGCCAATGTACATGTACATCATGGCAACAGGCTATGTATATATTTATTTGATATGGAAATAAATTTTCGCTACACAGCTGCATTAAACAACAAATTGTAACTGCCCCTAATACAATGCAATCATTGATTATACGTGCACAGTAGATATACATGTACATGTATGATGAATAGATCGAATGATTTTTCCTATATGTGTGGTGTAATCTTTCAGGAAATAAGCAAAAAATGCACGATCTTTGAGTTTTACGTCCAATTGTGGTCCTTAAGATCTCCCTGCTGTAAGCATAAGCGTGCCCATAAATGTACGAACATGTCCAGAAGGATCATCATCTGTAGCTTTATTAGACTGCGCATGTATTATACATTCCTACATTTACATTATTTTAAGAATCGTGTTGTCAGCACTCATTTTCGCGTCGCAGGCACTCATTTTGGCGCCGCAGGCATTCCTTTTAGCGCCGCAGGCATTCTTCCTTTTAGCGCCGCACGGCCTGCACTCATAGCGCCGCAGGCACTCATTTTTAGCACCGTAGGCACTCATTTTGGCGCTAAAGGCGCTATATTTTGGCGCCCTGAAAAAACTTTTGATTACCACAACGAGTCACAGGGTGGGGTGAGGAGTGACAAAGCATTGGCATGCCCCCCCATATGCTGTAGCAATTAACTACATGGAGTTGGACATGTCCCCCTGTCCCCCCCCCCCAGTGGCGACGCACCTAGCTGATTTTAGATCAATTGTTGGATTGTTTAAAAAAGAAATACTTATCTCTTGCTTTATTTCTGGCTTCTTATTCTGAGCTGTAGGAGATTCGATGTTTTTACAGGGAAGGACATGATCGAGAATAGCGAAAAGCGTAGTAATTGTAATAATAATAATAATACTAGTTACGCCCCACGCAAGCCACGGGAGTGGCCAAGAGGGGGGAGCGTCAAATCGCGCGTTTCAGAGCCAGGTCTCTAACGTGCTTCCCACAGGCCGCCTGGCTGGGTGCTCGCGCATCTTCAAAAAGGCGGTCGACGTAGCGGGCTGATCGTCCCTGGCCACGCCTGCGCGGTCCCTGCGGGGTCCACAGCAGGACGTCCTGCAGCGGCTCTGGGCAGTTACGCTTCGGCCCGGATGACATGTCCGGCCAGCCGCAGGCGCCGCTGACTCAGCAGGGCAGAAGGCCGCGTCAGGCCTGTGCGCTTGTACAGGGACTCGGTTGTCTCGCTGCCAGGGCCGCGGCGGGCGCCGAAAGCGGCGCGGACTAGGGCCGCATGCGTCGCGTCGAGCTGCGCCTCAAGCGCCCCGGTCAGCGTCCAGGTCTCAGCATTGTACAGCAGGGCGGTCTCAACAACCGCCTGGAACAGCTGGGACCTGGCGCCGTCGGACAGGGCCTCGGAGAGCAGCACCGCCCGCACAGATCGGAAGGCAGCCCAGGCCTTGCCGCGCCGTCTGGCCAGGTCGTCGCCGACGTCAGGCACCAGTCCGCCGAGGTAGACGAACTGAAAGCACTTCGGGAGCGCCGTCCCGGGGCCGTCACCGTCTCGAAGTCGAATCTCGGCGGATAGATCATGCGGCACCGTCAGCACCTCGGTCTTCCTGGCGTTGATGACGAGACCGACCCTCGCCGCCGCCGCAGTAGGCCGTCCAGCAGCCGTTGGGCGCCTTCGGCCGTCGAAGACAGCAGGGCGAGGTCGTCCCCGTAGCCAAGGATAGACAGTTTCTTCTTCGGGTGCCGTCTACTGGTGCACCTTTGCAGCAGAAAGCCGTCCTCTGTTGTCGGCAGGCCGGTCCTGAGCACCCAGTCCATCACCAGCACGAAGAGAAAGGGCGCCAGAGTGTCACCCTGTAGCACTCCGGAGGTCGTGCTAAACAGGTCCGACGGTCCGTCTGGCGTCGCTACCGCGGCGGTGGTGTCCTGATACAGCGCCATGATGGCGGAGATCAGCTGCTGCGGTACGTTGTAGGTACGGAGCACGTGAGGCAGCGCGCCGCGCGCCACCGAGTCGAAGGCCTTGAGGAAGTCAACAAAGATGACGATAAGGCTTGACTGGTGGATGCGCGCCTCCTCGATGATGCGGCGGAGGGCCAGGATCTGCGTCACCGTACCGCGACGGGGGCGGAACCCGTTCTGCTCGTACCGCAGGAACGAGTCCAGCACGGGCTGTAACCGTGGTAATAGCACCCGGTTGAACAGCTTCGCGGTACAGGACATGAGCGAGATTCCACGATGCTACTCCTTCCGTGTAGTGCCCGGCTTCTTTGGGATGCCGACGATGTTGGCCTGCGTCCACTCGCGGGGCGCGGGGCCTCCCGCCAGGACGCCGTTCCTCACGCGGGCCACCTCAGTGGCAACCCTTGTGACTCGCAGCGCCTCGATGGGGACCTCGTCCGGGCCGGGGGCGCGGCCTCCCGGAGCCCTGCGGGCGAATTTCACAACGTCGGTGCTGGTCACAGGACGGGTGTCGAAGTCCTCCTGCCGCGGCAGCGCCACCTCGGGGGGCAGCAGCATCTCGTTCAGCAGAGTCGGCGACGGCGCGTTGACAATGGCGGCGAAGAAGGTGCGCAGCTCGTTTCTGCGCTCTTCGGCCGTGTCGCCAGCCAGGTTGAGCGCCGTCTTCTTTTTGCGACCGGTTAGGGCGTTCACGACCGGCCAGACGACCCTGTTCTGCCGGTCGGGAGGTTCCGCCTCCCGGAGCGCGCTCGCGCGCTTCCCATGGCTGCCGCCTTCACGCGGCGGGACCGTCCGGGTTCGCCCGGCCAAGTGCAGCCACCACCCCGGACCCGTGCAAGGGTCTTCGAGCGCCCCGGGTTTCTAGGGCCAAACCCGTCCCTGGCCGTCCTCTCGACGGACGGCCTCCGCGCGCTCGATTTCCTCCGCACGGTAGGGGCGCAGACACGCCCCCGAATCCAACCGGCCGGGAGTAACAACAACAACAACAACCCTCTTCTGCCGTTCAGGCCCGACGGAGGCGACTGCCCTGATTGCGTCGTCAACAGCGGCTTGCTGTCGACTAGCGTAGGCGTCTGCCAGGGCTTTCTCGGCATCGGATGTCGGTCGCCTGGCTCGTCGCAGCTGCTCGACTGTGCGGCGGGCCTCCCGGACCTCCGGGTCGCTCGCCCAAACCGGAAGTTGCCGTGACGCGGGCTCCATAAGCGGCAGAGTTTTGGCAGCGGCAGTGGTAATGGCTGAGCTGATGGTGGTGTAGTCTGGTGCCTGCGCGGATCCCAGGGCAGTCGCGAAGGTGTACGCAAAGTTGCTGCGGGTACCGGGGTCTTGCAAGGCGCGGAAAAGTATTCTCCTAGGGCGTTTTGGTGGCCTGTACAGCGGGGCAGAGAGCGTCAGGTCGCAGTAGAGTAGGCGATGGTCGGACCGGACAGCCAGGGGTTCCACTGTGTCACAGTTCTACAGCCGACTGCGTTCGCGGTGTCGAACCAGCGCGTGGTCAAGCTGCGCCAGGCGGGTCGTGGCGAGTCGGCCTCGCGCATTCTGTTTCCTTCGCTTGCAGCCGGCGAATGTCGCCAGCCGGTTGGGTGGTTTGCGGAAGCGCGTGTTGGCCGACACCAGGTCGAGCCTCGCCATCAGGTCCGCTAGCGCGGCGGTGTTGGCGTTCTGGCGTGGCGAAACAAACGGGCAGCGCTTGGACCGCGGTGCCACGGCGTTGAGGTCACCAAGCACCACCACAGTGTCGCGGTGCGCCACCAACTCGAGCTGCTCCGACAGGAGCTCGAAGAACTCTTGTGCCTCCTGCTGATGGGCAGCCGTGGGATCGAGCGTACGCACAGAACAGCCGCGCGTTGCGGCGGCGCAGCCTCACATCCACGCGCAGCAGTCGGCTGACAAGCTAACGCAGCAGACGCTCTCGCGTAGCCGTGGTCCGACGAGCGCGCCGACTCCTTCGTGGCTTCTCCTACTATCCGCTGACGTGTAGTGCAGCGTCTGCAGCCGGCCCCCAGGTCTTCACGGTGAAGTACAGACTCAGCAGTGATTGACAACTCCTGCAGCATGACGAGGTCTAGCCGCAGGTCAGATGCCAGCAGTGCGAGCATGCCCCTTCTCCAGGCGGACTTCAGTGTTCGGCAGTTAAAGGTGGCTAGTCTTAGAGCGCGGTTTGTAAAGGCTGGGGCTCGGTGTTGGTACGGGCCTCACGGTCCCCGGCGCCACCCGGCGGAGCCGACTGGGTGGGGTCGGCGGGTCAGAGTTGCCAGCAGACTGGCGAAGACGGCTTTTCGTTCGTCCTCGCCGGTTGCGTTCCCTTCGCCGCTCAATGCGACGTCGGGCGCTTCGCTGTCCACGCCGTCCTCCCGTCCTGCCGCACTTAGCAGCCGCAGCACCAGGGCGCGGCTCTCCGTGTTGGCCGAGGCAAGCGCTGGGGGCTCCAGCGTCACCAGGAGGCAGCGGCATTTATTTGCACCAGGGTGCAAATAATTTAACACTACAAATAATTTAGCACAATTTAATTAGTAGTAATTGTGCTATATTTATATTTTTATTTGTGCCTGTGAGTATGAGCTTTGCAACCTAATTTCAATCTTAAATATAACTTAACTTTTGGAAGCTTTTTTATAACATTTTTCTTACTTGTGTTTGTTATAGTTAATTACGTTTCGCTGAAAGTGCAACGAATTTTGAAAGCAATGAATATCTAAATTTCCGAAGCAACTAATAGTGCCAACTCTAATATTTTAAACTGCCTTTTATTAAAAGTTCTCTGTTATTTATTTGTATGTATCAATATCGATATTATTTGATGTTTAAAAAAGTTAAGTAGACACGGCTACTATTCAGTTCAAATCTTTTTGATAACAATGGTATATTTACCTAAGTACAGTCGAAATGCCTGCAGTCATTCAAAATTGTTTGCAACTTTAATATTAATTAATCATGACTGATAACGAACGACGTGAGTCTTGACCAAATATAATAGATGTAAAAAATTAAATGTGACGACTGCGACCATTTTCTCTCGCATAGATAGGATATTAGGACAGTTTTATTTTTGGCAGCGCAGCTGCAGTGTTTGAATGTTACAGACACGGTGACTGAGTAGGCCGTATGCCCTAGTGAAAGTAATAGCAAATGAAATGCACTAAATTAATTGATATATTTAATATAAACAACAATTTCATATGGATTTTTGTTTTTGCACATTTTTACCTCACATTTTAAATGAGGCAAAACATACATGTAAGTCCTTATTGGCTGAAAGAGTAGTCACGTGACTACTATTCTATCTAATAGCAACTGTGTGTGTTGCCTATAATAGTCAAGAAGGTGCGCCATGTGCGCTGGAATAAATTTCCCCAAATTTTTCTAATGCGCTTTGCGCTAAAGAAATTTTTTCCTTGTGCCATGCACTGGTGCTTGGAATAGTTAAAAATGCTATTTATAACAATATAGGCCTTAACTATAATGATTTAGCAAAAAGATCAAATGGTGAACAGAAAACAGTAAATGGAAATTTGAATTTGAACTTTGAGCAGTCTTTAGGCCTATGCCTTAATGTTCATAAAAATAACAATTTTTATATAAGTTCTGAAAAAATTGTTAGATAAATGAACAATTGTTGTTAAAGTTACTATTATAATTGTAACAAAAAATATCCAAAAATACAAAAAAATATACAGGCCTATCACAAACAAAGGCTGCTTGATTATATTATTATTTACTGATCAAAAGAATCTATCCTATGTACCAACTGCGCCAAGTTGCAGGCTAGGCCTATCATTTTTCTATTTGCACCAAATGCACCAAGTATGCTAGAGAAATGGCCAATTTGCGCCTGAAACTTTGGTGAAATCTACCGCCTTCCTAACTATGGTGTGTTACCAATAGAAATGGCCAAGTAAATCCCAAGGGTACACCTAAGCATGGGCAGCAATCTTAATTCACTTTTTAAAGACTACTTTAGGTAAATAATAAATAGTATCAATATTCACACTAGGACTGACATATCCAATAGAATATTGGGCAATACCAAATTGTAGATTGGGTTTTAATTTTTTAATATTAGGCCTATTCATTATCATAGATATCAACAATATCAGTGTTAAACTAAGACATAGACATGACAAAAGAAATACAAGTTGATTACTAAAATTAAATGAATCAACAACTTTTTTGCCAATGAATTAGAAACAGTGAAAAACTAAAAGTAGTTGATAAAAATAATATCAAGTGTTGATAATACAAAAAACCAAAAATGATTATTATTTTTTTTGCATTATCTAGGCCTATTAAAATTAGAAATATATTTATATAATAGTTAATTTAAATACTTAAATAAGGTTTTATTAATTGCTATTTAACATCCAGTTTTGTAGCAAAAAAGAATTTAGCGCAATTAGTGATTTTCAAAAAAAGATTAGTGGCTCTTTTGCTACTTTGATAATATATACACTATACTATTTTTTAGTATAATAGATTCCTAAGACTAGTATTTTATGTTGATTTGAGTTTAATTCTTTTAAAAATGTAAGACAAAAATAATTTTATTTCTATTTATATAAAATTTTTATAAAAGACAATATGTTTTTTTAAATAATAAGTTAAAATGTTAAGATTGTCCATTGTTTATAGATTATCCATGTAAAGGGATTATAGCCTAGTGGATAGTGAGTTAGACTTATAACTATAACTAGGGCCTAATAGGTTAGGAGTTTATTTCTTAACTCACTTGGAATAATTTATGTCCTTAAGCAAGGAATTCACTTAACTCTGCATTGCTCTGTCCACCTAGCTAGAAATGTGGAAATTAGAATTAGCTGGGGTAATTGAGGATGTATGTGGTGACTCCTTAGTCCTTAGACTAAACAACTGTATATAGCTTTTATGTGCTGCAAAATAGCTGCAGCCAAGTAGTTGGTTGTGTATCTGCCTATTATGGCAAGTATAACCCTGGATTCTGAATTATTATTATATTATATCATTATATTATTATCACTATGACACTATAGTACATTATCAAATTTGAACAGAAAGTTCAGTATTATGAAAAACCAGATCATATATGCAAAATGTAACTAAATCTGGATAAAGTGGTGTGTTAGATAGAAGATATAAACTAACAAGAAACAAGGCAATTATATTTAAAATGAATTGCTAACATTTATTTAGGTACATATATCGATTTTTGCTACAAATAATTTGAAATCATATTCATAGATTCCAGTTTAATCTTTTATATTAGCTAAGCATTCTGCAAAATTGAAAATCCAGCTTTCAGCCAGGACCAAGTGTACATGGGTAAATTCAAGCCGCGCTGCTTCTTCGATGTGGCCCTGCCAGGCGAAGATGGCGGTAGGTTTTCATAGGTGTTTTCGAGACTCGAGGCTAAAAAAACAATGCTGTCTAGTTTCTAAATAAGACGTTAATCCACCACCTAAAACAGTTCACAGGATCGTTTTCGAGTTATTCAACGACGTTGTTCCACTGACCTGCGAAAATTTCCGTCACCTCTGTTTAGGTAAATATAAATAATATTCCTCTGCAACATTGCGCTACTCTTAGTAGTACACGTTAAATATGAAGAATATATCCTCAATGCACAACAGGTGACAAAGTGTCTAGCGAGAATCCAGGCCAGTCGCTGCACTATAAGGACTCAATTTTTCATCGGGTTATTAAAGGCTTTATGATTCAGGGCGGCGATATTGCAAAACGCGATGGCACTGGCGGAGAGAGCATCTATGGCGGCCGCTTTAAAGGTTAGGATTTGTGTGCTTTACTTCAACTGCTCTGCCCTTCATGCCCTCCCCTCCCCTCATGCCCTCCCCTGCCCTCATGCCCTCCCCTGCCCTCTTTGCCCTCCCCTGCAGTCCTGCCCTCTCCTGTCCTCCCCCGCACTCCCACCCTCCCATGCCCTCCTGCCCTCCTGCCCTCGCCTGCCCTCCCCCGCAATACTACCCTCCCATGCCCTCCTGCCCTCCTGCCCTCCCTCCCCTGCCCTAATGTCCTCCCTTTGCCCCCCCCCGCCTTCCTTTCTGCCCTCCCCTGTCCTCCTGCCCTCCCCTGCCCTCCTGCCCTCCCCTGCCCTCCCCTGCCCTCCCTTGCCCTCCCTTGCCCTCCTGCCCGCCCCTGCCCTCCTGCCCTCCCCTGCCCTCCCCTGTCGTGCCCTCCCTTGCCCTCCTGCCCGCCCCTGCCCTCCTGCCCGCCCCTGCCCTCCTGCCCTCCCCTGCCCTCCTGCCCTCCCTTGCCCTCCTGCCCGCCCCTGCCCTCCCCTGCCCTCCCCTGCCCTCCCCTGCCCTCCTGCCCTCCCCTGCCCTCCTGCCCGCCCCTGCCCTCCTGCCCTCCCCTGCCCTCCTGCCCTCCCTTGCCCTCCTGCCCGTCCCTGCCCTCCTGCCCTCCCCTGCCCTCCCCTGCCCTCCCCTGCCCTCCTGCCCTCCCCTGCCCTAATGTCCTCCCTTTGCCCTCCCCCGCCTTCCCCTCTGCCCTCCCCTGCCCTCCCCGGCTCAACTTTCAAATGCATGTACCTCATTCTCTTATTTTATCTTAGTTTAACTAAATTCTTTTATACAACATTTGTTTTAGACGAGAACTTCGATTTGAAGCACGATCGACCGTTTTTACTCTCAATGGCCAACAAAGGCAGAGATGCGAATGGGTCTCAGTTTTTTATGTAATTCGTAATTTTATTCCGCAATATATTCTATAATAATTTCTGGTTTAATATCTTATTAAGGCATACTTGGCATTTTTTATTTCCAAAACAGCACCACCACGCCTGCTAGCCATCTGGACAACAAGCACGTAGTATTCGGCCAAGTTCTAGACGGTCAAGACGTTGTTAAACGCATCGAGAATCAACCTGTCAACGATGAAAAGCGTCCAGTGAATGACATTACCATTGTTAATTGCGGCGAATTAGTTCCCGGTACGTGTTTTCGATATTTTATGCGTAATTTTCTATTGAACTGTTCTTATTTTTTACTTTTGTCAGTAGTGTAATCAGCAAATTTACGCTATTTTTACAGTACGAAAGAAAAAACCGACTGCCGATGAGGCGGACGCGAGCACCGGGGCCGGGGTTGATGCCTCTGATGGCGCTGACGGCGAGACCACGTCGAAAAAGAAGGCTAAGAAGGCTAAGAAAGAAAAGAAAAAGAAGGAAAAGAAAGAGAAGAAAAGCAAAAAAGATAAAAAGAATAAGAAAGATGCTGAAGATGGAGACAGAGAAGATGGAGAGTAAGTATTGTCTTTTATTATGTACCTGACAATCGCCTTAGTAGGCTACCTGAGAATCGCCCCTGTGGCCTACTTGAGAATCGCCCCTTTAGCCTACCTGAGAATCGCCCCTTTAGCCTACCTGAAAATCGCCCCTTTAGCCTACCTGAGAATCGCCCCTTTAGCCTACCTGAGAATCGCCCCTTTAGTCTACCTGAGAATCGCCCCTTTAGCCTACCTGAGAATCGCCCCTTTAGGCTACCTGTGAATCGCCCCTTTAGCCTACCTTATGATTAACCACAAATTTCAATGACCCTGTTGTCAACCGCTGCAGGCTAGCAGACGACGAGCCGCTGTGCAGCGTTCGACCAGACGAGATACCGCCATCGCCGAAGAGAAAATTTTTAAGCCGCTATACCGGGCCGCCTAGGGAGAATGCGTCAGCAACTAGACGGTATGGTTATATGTTTATATGCCGATATGTATCGAAAAATGGAACTTTTATAAACTCTTTTATTAAATTCCGAATACTACCAAATACGCCTATATGTATCGATAAAAAACTTTATTCTCATTGACATTTTGCAGAGTGCGTAGAAATGAATCACCTGAGCTTCATTATTCTAGTAATCAACGGCGAAGTTTTGCTCGCAACGACGCCAGCGGACTTAAGGTCAAAGGTCGAGGCAATCTGGTGAGTTGTTTCTGTTCAATTTGGTTCAGTTCAGCGCCCTCATCTACTTCAAATCTCTAGTGTCAACTCCTGTCTTCATACCTGTCTCACTATCAGACACCTGTGCTGAAAAGTCCTGAAAAGCACCTTTCCTCAGACACCTGTCCTCAAACACCTGTCCTCAGGCACCTGTCTCACTACGAGCCTGTGTTCTCAGACCCCTGTCCTCGGACACCTGTCCTCAGGCACCCTACGCCACCAACCGTTGCTCCCTACCCACCCACTCCTATCACCATCGCAGCGCTACCGCGGCCAGTCTCAGTCCGCCTCTTCCGGCGACGACACGCCGCCGCACTGGAAAGCGGCTTCTCGCGGCCTGAAAAAGATGACGGACGACGATTGGCGTCAGTATCAGCGCAATCGGGACTCGGGAGCTGCTGCCGCCGCTTTGGGGCCAAAGTGAGCAGCTCATTGAGTATTGCCTGGGTGGTGAACACCTCAGTATGGCTCTTGTCCGGGTGGGCACCTCAGTATGGCTCTTGTCCGGGTGGACACCTCAGTATGGCTCTTGTCCGGGTGGACACCTCAGTATGGCTCTTGTCCGGGTGGACACATCAGTATGGCTCTTGTCCGGGTGAACACCTCAGTATGGCTTTTGTCCGGGTGAACACCTCAGTATGGCTCTTGTCCGGGTGGACACCTCAGTATGGCTCTTGTCCGGGTGGACACCTTAGTATGGCTCTTGTCTGGGTGGACACCTCAGTATGGCTTTTGTCCGGGTGAACACCTCAGTATGGCTCTTGTCCGGGTGGACACCTCAGTATGGCTCTTGTCCGGGTGGACACCTTAGTATGGCTCTTGTCTGGGTGGACACCTCAGTATGGCTCTTGTCCGGGTGGACACCTTAGTATGGCTCTTGTCTGGGTGGACACCTTAGTATGGCTCTTGTCTGGTTGATGGACAGACACCTCAGTATGGCTCTTGTCCGGGTGGACACATCAGTATGGCTCTTGTCCGGGTGAACACCTCAGTATGGCTTTTGTTCGGGTGAACACCTCAGTATGGCTCTTGTCCGGGTGGACACCTCAGTATGGCTCTTGTCCGGGTGGACACATCAGTATGGCTCTTGTCCGGGTGGACACATCAGTATGGCTCTTGTCCGGGTGGACACATCAGTATGGCTCTTGTCCGGGTGGACACCTCAGTATGACTCTTGTCCGGGTGGACACATCAGTATGGCTCTTGTCCGGGTGAACACCTCAGTATGGCTTTTGTCCGGGTGAACACCTCAGTATGGCTCTTGTCCGGGTGGACACCTTAGTATGGCTCTTGTCTGGTTGATGGACAGACACCTCAGTATGGCTCTTGTCCGGGTGGACACCTCAGTATGGCTCTTGTCCGGGTGGACACCTTAGTATGGCTCTTGTCTGGGTGGACACCTTATTATGGCTCTTGTCTGGTTGATGGACAGACACCTCAGTATGGCTTAAAGTGCTCAGACACCTCAGCATGGCTCACAGAGTGCTCAGACACCTCAGTATGGTTTAAAGTGAGGGGGGCCGTAGCCCAGCGGTAGCGCAGCTGCTCTGGTGTGCCGCGACCCAGGCTCGATTCCAAGTGCAGCCACATTAATTTGGGGCTGGATTGGAATCTTGGCTTGGCTCGCTTGTGCAATTAACGGCCTTGAGAGCCAACCCCCCCCCCAAGGCGCAGTGAAGTGTACATGCCTAACAATAAATAAAGTTAGGGCCGCTGTACACTCCTGTGTGAGTGTGTGCCTGCGTAACGTATCCGCGCGCTTGTATGCCTGCTCAGGGGAGTCGGCGGAATGGGCAGTAATGCCTCTCGCCGGTTGTGTGCCAATGACGCTTAAATTGCGCCAGGGTGCACACAACCCCCCTGCCTCTAATAAAAAAAAATAATGGTTTAAAGTGCTCAAACATCTCACAGTAGTGTGGACTATTAGTTGTTTTAATGAAAAGTCACTGTTAATTTAAAATTCCTAATGCGTAGTATATATTTATTTAAAATTGCAGAAAAACGTTTGTACGATCTCGAGAAGAAGATGAACAGTAAGTGAAATTTAAATCGCATCTCTAGTAACTTTATTATTTATTAAGTTATGTAATACTGCTTAAGTTTTTAATTTTATATAAATTTTTATAAAATTTAGACGAGATCAGAAATCCGCGGACAAGTCCAAGGACGCCAATTATAACGGTCAATCTGAGGACGATTCGCAGTCGAAGCGTCGGCCATCCGGATCGGTCGACCGAAGCCTGAACTCGGACGATGAGCCTCAGATCGAACTGCTTGGCGACGATCAGAATTATGATTCCGATATTTTGGAGATTCTGGCTCCCGCGGGATCGAAGCGAAGGTAAAGGGGGTGGATATTGAAATCTACAGCTAGATTTCAAGCTCATCAAACGAGTCTGTCACTCTTCCTGATTCTCTCAAACGCGTCTGTCACTCTTCCAGATTCTCTTAAACGAGTCTGTCACTCTTCCAGATTCTCTCAAACGAGTCTGTCACTCTTCCAGATTCTCTCAAATGAGTCTGTCACTCTTTCAGATTTTCTTAAACGAGTCTCACTCTTTCAGATTTTCTTAAACGAGTCTGTCACTCTTCCAGATTCTCTTAAACGAGTCTGTCACTCTTTCAGATTCTCTTAAACGAGTCTGTCACTCTTCCAGATTCTCTCAAACGAGTCTGTCACTCTTCCAGATTCTCTCAAACGAGTCTGTCACTCTTCCAGATTATCTCAAACGAGTCTGTCACTCTCCTAGATTTTCTAAACAAGCCTATCACTCTTTCAGATTTTCTTAAATGTCACTCTTCTAGATTCTCTCAAAAGAATCTGTCACTCTTTTTTCAGGTTGAAAAGGGTCTTTCACCCTAAATTTTCAACTGAGCTTGTCATCCACAGATTTTCTCAAACGAGTCTATCAATCTTGTGAAACGAGCCTGTCACTACTCTTAGGTTCTAACTGACTATAATTCTGCCACTATCACATATGCTCATACTCATGTTCGATTCTCGATTCGTTGCAGAGATCGCGATCTTGGGTTAACCGACGGCGAGCCAACAACGCCATCAAAGACTGCCTCGGCGGCCAAGGACGTCGAGGGCGACACGCAGCAAGCGGAAGAAAGGCCTCTTAAACCGGCTGCCCCTGCTGGTACGTCGCCTCCGCCGGCAAAACGACAGCGTCGACGTAGCGGCAGCGGCGTCGACCGTCGATTGTCTAGTCGGGACAGAGCAGCACCTCAGGAGCCGGAGGAGCGGCGTCGGGTTATTCGACGAACTAGAAGAGAATTATCGCCTGATATTGATCGCGACGGTGCTGACCGATCGACTGGTGCTAGTAAACGAATTCGTCGCCCGTCGCCTTCGGAGCGCCGGCTTGTGTCGATAGAACGAAGGAATAATAATGAGTCGAGGTCGCCTGATGCCAATAACGAGCGACGCGTCATTAAATCGCGGATGGAGCAGCGCAGCAGATCGCCAGAAGATGAGCTCAGACCGTCACCAGGGTCCAGTCGCGGTAGAAAGTCTCCAATAGAGCATCGATATGTTGCTGTTGGCGAGCGTCAGATGTCGCCATTTGAGAAGCTGAAATCATCGATTGAACGACGCGCATCACCGGTTAATCGACGTGCATCACCGGTTAATCGGCACACATCACCGGTTAATCGACGCACATCACCGGTTCCGCAAATCAAATCAATGGTTGAGAGACGCAAATCGCCTTTTGAAAGGCAAAAGTCTTCTTTTCCGCGTCGCAAATCACCGGTTAATCGCAGCAAATCACCGGTTCAGCGTCGCAAATCACCGGTTCAGCGTCGCAAATCACCGGTTGATCGCAGCAAATCACCGGTTCAGCGTCGCAAATCACCGGTTGATCGCAGCAAATCACCAGTTCAGCGTCGTAATCGCAGCAAATCACCGGTTCAGCGTCGCAAATCACCGGTTGATCGCAGCAAATCACCGGTTTATCGCAGCAAATCACCGGTTCAGCGTCGTAAATCACCGGTTGATCGCAGCAAATCACCGGTTAATCGCAGCAAATCACCGGTTCAGCGTCGCAAATCGCCGGTTAATCGCAGCAAATCACCGGTGCAGCGTCGCAAATCACCGGTTAATCGCAGCAAATCACCGGTTCAGCGTCGTAAATCACCGGTTTATCGCAGCAAATCACCGGTTCAGCGTCACAAATCACCGGTTCAGCGTCACAAATCACCGGTTCAGCGTCACAAATCGCCGGTTGATCGCAGCAAATCACCGGTGCAGCGTCACAAATCACCGGTTAATCGCAGCAAATCACCGGTTCAGCGTCGTAAATCACCGGTTTATCGCAGCAAATCACCGGTTCAGCGTCGCAAATCGCCGGTTAATCGCAGCAAATCACCGGTTCAGCGTCGTAAATCACCGGTTTATCGCAGCAAATCACCGGTTCAGCGTCGCAAATCGCCGGTTAATCGCAGCAAATCACCGGTGCAGCGTCGCAAATCACCGGTGCAGCGTCGCAAATCACCGCTTGATCGCAGCAAATCACCGGTTCAGCGTCACAAATCGCCGGTTGATCGCAGGAAATCACCGGTGCAGCGTCGCAAATCACCGGTTCAGCGTCGTAAATCACCGGTTGATCGTAGCAAATCACCGGTGCAGCGTCGCAAATCACCGGTTAATCGCAGCAAATCACCGGTTCAGCGTCGTAATCGCAGCAAATCACCGGTTCAGCGTCGCAAATCACCGGTTGATCGCAGCAAGTCACCGGTTCAGCGTCGCAAATCACCGGTGGGTCGTCGATCCCGTTCACCTTCTGATCGAGGGAAACGGTCCCTTGAGCGCCAAAAATCGCCCGAATTTCGTCGCAACAGAATTCCCGCTTATCGTCGAAACTCTCCAGCAACAACGCGTCGACAGCGATCGCCCGTTGACCGTCGAAGGTCGCCCGTTGACCGTCGAAGATCGCCTGTTAACCGTCGACGGTCGCCCATTTACCGTCGAAGGTCGCCTGTTGACCGTCGAAGATCGCCCGTTGACCATCGAAGGTCGCCCGTTGACCGTCGAAGGTCGCCCGTTGACCGTCGAAGGTCGCCCGTTGACCGTCGAATGTCGCCCGTTAACCGTCGAAGGTCGCCCGTTGACCCTCGAAGGTCGCCTGTTGAGCGTCGAAGGTCGCCCGTTGACCGTCAAAGGTCGCCAGTCGATCGTCGAAGGTCGCCGATTAATCGTCGCAAGTCTTTGTCGCCAATTTCGCGCGATAGAAATCGACAAAAGCCGGCTAACAAATCAACGACGGCGCAGGAAAAGCAAAAGCGGCGCAGGTCGGCATCTTCTTCAAGCTCTTCGTCAGCCTCGTCTTCGGCTTCTTCCTCAGCAAAGAAAGACGACAGCAAGGCAAAGCCGAATGCTACTATGAAGAAATCAGTGCCAGAAAGGTACAGCGATCGGCGCAGGAAGGCTTCTTCATCTTCGTCGGGATCCTCGTCTGGCCGTTCTTCATCATCCGACTCTTCGTCATCCTCAGCATCATCTTCGTCAACCTCTTCGACGAACAGTTCTTCGTCCGGCAGCAGCGGTTCGTCAACATCGTCTGAAGCGAAACGACGCGCCGAACGTTTCCGGCACGGTCGGCAGCAGCAGAAGAGCGCCGGCGCCGGCGGTGGCGCCAAAACTGGCGCCTGGTTGAAACAGGGAGTAAATGGTAGCGGTGATAATACTACTAATAAAACTGCCACTAATAACACTAACAGTTCGAAGATTGATTGAGGCAAGAGGCTAAGAAGCGGAACATTTATTAAATTATATATTACGCTCGTAATAGTAATTTTCTATAAGTTTGAAAATGCATTTTTTCTCTTCATGGAGTGGCTATTCCTGGCACTGAACTGGGCTGCGTGTGTTTATCTCTCACTGGTCAGCGACAAACCTAATCTATAGTGTTTATATAGTTATATTCACTAGCTAAGTGTGCGTCTCGTGTACCTAACTTATTAGAGTTTGAGCGCACCTTTCAATCTATTTTAGTTTTGTCTCACCTTTTGCCGGTGCGTCCAATGCTTTTACTTAATTGGCTTTAAGTTTTATGCGATGCTCTATGCTAATGCTTTAATATGGGCTTAGCATTCCTAATGTTAATTTGTTTGTCTGTCTGACTGTCTGTCTGACTGTCTGTCTGTCTGTCTGTCTGTCTGTCTGTCCGTCTGACTGTCTGTCTGACTGTCTGTCTGTCTGTCTGTCTGACTGTCTGTCTGACTGTCTGTCTGTCTGTCTGACTGTCTGTCTGACTGTCTGTCTGTCTGACTGTCTGTCTGACTGTCTGTCTGTCTGTCTGTCTGTCTGACTGTCTGTCTGACTGTCTGTCTGTCTGACTGTCTGTCTGTCTGACTGTCTGTCTGTCTGTCTGTCTGACTGTCTGTCTGTCTGTCTGTCTGTCTGTCCGACTGTCTTAGTGTCCGGCTGTCTGTCTGGCTGTCTGTCTGGCTGTCTGAATAATCCTATCGTTTTGTTATTCTGTATTGTTTTCTTTCAAAAGGAAAAGTGCTGCTTATACTATAGTTAGCTAGTATATTCTGACTGAATAAAAGTACAGTTGGAAAAGCATACTGCACTTCCCCCATATTGCTAAGCTATTTGCCTTAGTTTTTCATTGTTCTAAATTCGACTTCATAGTCATTGTATGTGTCTTGGCCCCTGTAAGTGCAGTGTATTGTATCTATCACTGGTTTCTATCGCAGTTTGTTAATAACTGAATGTTTTTTTTCAAATTTATCAAACAATAAATAACATTTACTACGTTTACAAAAGTTTGATACAAAAATTATTCCCTGGAAATCATTTGTGATTGCGCGATCCAGTGAATTTGGTTTGATAAAAAAATTAAATTAATAATTTGTTGTCAGTGTCCACCTAGATTGTAGGGTGTCACTTTTATAAAATACGTGTTTCTTTGTTTTAAGATTTTGTCAATTCACACTACTTTGATTAGTCAGTAGCTTGAACGATTCTAGCCATTATAATTTATATTATGCTTTCAATGAAGCTTAACTACGCATTGTTGCTTTTTGTATTTTCTGCCGTAAGAATCTCGGTAAAGTTTATTCTAAACTAGCAGTGCTACTATAAGTAGCCAGATGTTGTCTGACACCGCTGCAAATGCGGTGGTGCCAGAATTTGACCAACAACAGCTGTTCCAACCAGAGAACTACTACATCGCCGCTTTGGAAGAAATTGCATTGGCTGGCGGCTCCCACGGACTGAGTTTAGATTGCCTCTGGTCGAGACTTTTGACTCGATTCAACTCGAGACAGTTGCAGAAGCAAACTTCTAAACTGGAAGCAAATGTTCGAAATTTTATTCTGACTGCCATTGCCAGGTAACTTGACTATATGCTTGATTTTGGATGGATAATAAAATTACGAGCGTTTACGGATTACAGATTTGTGAATTAGGATTTCGAGCTACAGATTTGTGAATAGGGACTACAGATTTGTGAATTAGGATTACGAGCTACAGATTTGTGAATAGGGATTACAGATTTGTGAATAGGGATTACAGATTTGTGAATAGGGATTACAGATTTGTGAATAGGGATTACAGATTTGTGAATAGGGATTACAGATTTGGGAATAGGGACTACAGATTTGTGAATAGGGACTACAGATTTGGGAATAGGGACTACAGATTTGTGAATTAGGATTACGAGCTACAGATTTGTGAATAGGGATTACAGATTTGTGAATAGGGATTACAGATTTGTGAATAGGGATTACAGATTTGTGAATAGGGATTACAGATTTGGGAATAGGGACTACAGATTTGTGAATAGGAATTATAGATTTAGGAATAGGGATTACAGATTTGTGAATAGGGACTACAGATTTGTGAATAGGGACTACAGATTTGTGAATAGGAATTATAGATTTAGGAATAGGGATTACAGATTTGTGAATAGGGACTACAGATTTGTGAATAGGATTATAGATTTGTGAATAGGGATTACAGATTTGTGAATGGGATTACAGATTTGTGAAGGAATTACAGATTTGTGAATAGGGATTACAGATTTGTGAATAGGGACTACAGATTTGTGAATAGGGACTACAGATTTGTGAATAGGGACTACAGATTTGTGAATAGGGATTACAGATTTGTGAATAGGGATTACAGATTTGTGAATAGGGACTACAGATTTGTGAATAGGGACTACAGATTTGTGAATAGGGACTACAGATTTGTGAATAGGGACTACAGATTTGTGAATAGGGACTACAGATTTGTGAATAGGGACTACAGATTTGTGAATAGGGACTACAGATTTGTGAATAGGGACTACAGATTTGTGAATAGGGACTACAGATTTGTGAATAGGGACTACAGATTTGTGAATAGGGACTACAGATTTGTGAATAGGGTTTAGCCACATCTGGTTAATGAAGGTATATCAGGGAACCAATGACAGCCTCGCAATAAATGACTATCCACATCACAGAGCGCCATCAAGCGAACTCGCCGCCTATCAGCTGAGCGACTCAACCAGCCAAAAATCCAGAACTGCAATACCTTTAGCTAGCCTGCTGCGTATTGAGGACAATGCAAGTTTATCTGCTAGCATTATTGTACTGGTCGCTAGCGAATCGGTTCGCCGCCGACAATTTAGCGTTTTTGGCAACGAGGTCGATTCCGACTGTTGGTCGGTATTGGAATTGGCTGGGGCTGCTGGGCACACTGGGGTGCCAGTTAGACAAGTGGCTGCAACTGCTGAGTTGAGCAGCAGTCCTGATGCAGTCATTGATCGGCTGGTCCGTCTTGGCTTGCTAATCACTCGGAATTGCTGCGCTCAGACTACTGCTAGTAGTGCAGCGGAGCCGCTGTCTGATAGGCGATTCTGGCTGACCAAGTTTGCGCCTTCGAATACTACTGCCTCTGTTGCAGCTGCTGCGGCTGGCAGAGGCACTGACAGCACTGCGGGTGAGTGGGGACACCCTTCTAACCTGATCCTCAGTTGCTGGGCCAGCCTCCCAGATCCTTAGTTGCTGGGTCAGCCTCCCAGATGCTCAGTTGCTGGGCCAGCCTCCCAGATGCTCAGTTGCTGGGCCAGCCTCCCAGATGCTCAGTTGCTGGGCCAGCCTCCCAGATGCTCAGTTGCTGGGCCAGCCTCCCAGATCCTCGGTTGCTGGGCCAGCCTTTCAGAGTATCAGTTGCTGGGCCAGCTTCCCAGATCCTTAGTTGCTGGGCCAGCCTCCCAGATCCTCAGTTGCTGGGCCAGCCTTTCAGGGTATCAGTTGCTGGACCAGCCTCCCAGATCCTCGGTTGCTGGGCCAGCCTCCCAGATCCTTAGTTGCTGGGCCAGCCTCCCAGATCCTTAGTTGCTGGGCCAGCCTCCCAGATCCTCAGTTGCTGGGCCAGCCTCCCAGATCCTTAGTTGCTGGGCCAGCCTCCCAGATCCTTAGTTGCTGGGCCAGCCTCCCAGATCCTTAGTTGCTGGGCCAGCCTCCCAGATCCTTAGTTGCTGGGCCAGCCTCCCAGATCCTTAGTTGCTGGGCCAGCCTCCCAGATCCTCAATGCCCCCCCCCCATCCCGCAGCAGTCGGCGCCATCGAGAGTCAAGCCGGTGGCCGTAAGCTGCGCCTGCTAGACGAATCGCTGCCCCTTCGCAGTCAGCTATTGGCTGGCCTCTCTGACAAATCAGCGTGCTCCGCTAAAGCGATACAGGACAGCTTAGCATTTGGCTGCCATTCGTTAGCGGAAACTCGGTCTAACTTGGCCTGGCTGTGCAAGCGGCATCTTTGCTCGGTGGAGTCTGTTGACTAGTAATGCTTCTTAAAAGTTTTCTGTTGTGTTTTATAATGGGGGCTGTTTTTTATCCATTTAGTAAAATGGGTTGTCCGTAGGTATAAGTATAAATGACATAAGGTATTTATTTAGAAGTGATAATTAACTGACTAGAATGATGCATTTCACAAGAAAACATTGGTTCAAGTTCAAGAATGGCACATTATAGTTTAAATAAGGCCACTTTGATTTTTTAAAATGGCACATGGGTTTAAAGAAATGGCACATGGCTTTGAAGAAATGGCACATGGGTTTGAAGAAATGGCACTTGGGTTTGAAGAAATGGCACATGGGTTTAAAGAAATGGCACATGGCTTTGAAGAAATGGCACATGGGTTTGAAGAAATGGCGCATGGGTTTGAAGAAATGGCATTTGGGTTTAAAGAAATGGCATATGGGTTTAAAGAAATGGCACATGGGTTTGAAGAAATGGCATATGGGTTTGAAGAAATGGCATATGGATTTGAAGAAATGGCATTTGGGTTTAAAGAAATGGCATATGGGTTTAAAGAAATGGCACATGGGTTTGAAGAAATGGCGCATGGGTTTGAAGAAATGGCACATGGGTTTGAAGAAATGGCACATGGGTTTGAAGAAATGGCACATGGGTTTGAAGAAATGGCACATGGGTTTGAAGAAATGGCACATGGGTTTGAAGAAATGGCATATGGGTTTGAAGAAATGGCATATGGGTTTGAAGAAATGGCATTTGGGTTTAAAGAAATGGCATTTGGGTTTAAAGAAATGGCACATGGGTTTGAAGAAATGGCATTTGGGTTTAAAGAAATGGCATATGGGTTTAAAGAAATGGCATATGGGTTTGAAGAAATGGCACATGGGTTTGAAGAAATGGCACATGGGTTTGAAGAAATGGCACATGGGTTTAATAACTTATGAATAAGACTAAACTAACACTGTTATCTTGAATCAATAATTAATCCATTAATAACTGTTCCAGCTACCGCGCGATTTCTCTGCAATCGGCATACAAAGCTGCCAGCTCCCCTGCCTCAGCCTCAGCCGCCACCGCCCCATCATCCAATGTCGACATAGATCTTGACATTGAACCGCAGTCAGAATTCAAACGGCCATTGGCACCACCTCCGCTGTCAAAGCAGAGACACAAGCAGCCGAGTGTCAGTTCGCTTCATCCCAGCTTCAGTCATCAGCGAGTTTACCGACACTTTGTCAAGCACAAAATCTGTCCAATAACCGAATTAAACGATCTGGCTAAGCAGCTGGACTCGAGGAATGGCTCGCCGAAGAGAGCCAATCAATATGACACCTTGCCGAAGGCGCTGGTTAAGAGTTTGGATTGGCTGACCTTGCATGGGCGGTTGAAGTTAGTAACGGTTAGAATGCCTGTAGCTGAGCTTGCTGCTAATGCTGGCCGGCTCACTGCTCCTGCTCAACTGAATGAGTCGAATAAGCCAGATGTAAGTAGTTATTAACTATGGACTGTCTATTATCTAATAATTAACAATAAGTGGTGAAACGAGATGCGTATGATTTAGATCACGGTTAGAGAAGAGATAGGGAAATATGAGATTTGAGGAGAGATGAGATGAGATATGAGGAGAGATTAGATGTGGAAAGAGATGAGATGTGGGAAGAGATGGGAGTTGTAAGGACTTACTTGACTTAGCTGCAGGGGGCTCCGTGCGTCCGGAAACAGCGAGGAGGCGTTGCCGCCCATTTCGCTAACCCCTGGCGACCACGGGCAGCTAGTGCTGCGGTGTCGCGCAGGGAGTTCCGGTGGCGCCGGCGTCCGCAGCGCGGTCCCCCTCCGGAGAGTCCAGGAGGTGGATTGTCGCTCGCCCGGTAGCCCTTAGGTAGCGGACGAGCTGGCAGAGATTCTCGGGCCTGAAAACGTCGGAGAGGTCCGGGTTTGGGCCGAGGTAGGTGCGCCTGTCCTGAGTAAAGGCGGGGCATTCACAGATGAAGTGCTCCGCATTCTCGACACCGGAGAGGCAGAAAGGGCATTCCTCACTGCGGATTTTCTCCTGGAGGTAACGATGCCTGGCAAAGCAGCCATGACCCGAGAGGGCCATGGTAACCGCCCTGATGTCCCTGCGGTTGAGTCCAAGCAGGGCCCTGCGTAGGGCGGAGGAAGGACAGGGGACAGCCGCGCGGGATTGCCGGCAGTCGGGGGCGTTAGCCCACCTCTCCCTGTGCTTAGAAGCCACCCACTGGTTGATCCGAGTGGTGACAACGGCGATGGGGTGGGGGCCACGGGCAGGGGACCAGTAAAAGAACCGGTCGAGCCAACCTTGGCCAGGCGATCGGCCAGCTCGTTGCCGGGGTGGCCCGAATGCCCGGGGATCCACCTTAGGGACACCTTGTTGGAGGCGCCTAAGCGGTTGAGCTGCCCGATACAGTCGAGGACTGTACGCGAGCAGGTGGTGGTGCGCTCAAGGGCGTGAATCGCCGCTATGACTGTCCGAGTGGAGGGTAATTTCCTTCCCCCAGACGCGCTGATTGTACAGCTCCATGGCGCAGGAGCTGATGGCGAGAACTTCGTTCTGGAAGACGGTGGAGCAGGTGCCGGTGTGCTGGGAGAAGGTCGCCACAGTTCTCCCTCCAGACACGATGCAGTAGCCGTGGCCAGAGGCGGAGTTGATTTGGGACCCGTCAGTGAAGCAGTGGATTTCATGGGGTTTCCAGTTGTCTCTCGCTTCATGGCGTGGTGGAATGCTGGTTTTGAATTTGAGCGGGGGGCAGAGCGTGGACGGGATTCCGTCCGAGAGGGTCAGCAGGCCTCTCGCTGCTTCGAGTTGTAAGGACAGATGAGATGTAATGAGAGATGAGATTTGAAGAGAGAGATGTGGGAAAATATAAGATGTGAGGAAAGATGAGTTGGAATGAGATGACATGTGGGAATAGATGAGATGTGGAAAGAGGTGAGAGATGTAAGGAGAGATTAGATGTGAGGAGAGAGATGTTGGGAAACATAAGATGTGAGGAAAGATGAGTTGGAATGAGATGACATGTGGGAATAGATGAGATGTGAGAAGAGGTGAGAGATGTAAGGAGAGATGAGATCTGAGGACAGATGCGATGTGGGGAAACATGAAATGTGAGGAGAGATGAGATTTAGCCATGATCATGTAGGGATCATGGTATGTAGGGATTCGTGGGGATTTAGGGTATTCGTGTGCTAGAGTGTGCTAGACACTGGAGAGAAAACAAGGAGCTAATAGAACTCCTCTCTTCTTTGTCATTTTCTCCATCAGCCCGAGCCGTCAGTGAAACCAGTGCAGCTGTACGCCCTGACAAAACTGGCTAGCGACACTGACGCCATCTGCAAGCTGTTGAGCGATCGATCAAACCAGCTGCCAATCTCTGGCGAACTCGATGCATCAGATTTATCTAATACACCGAATGTTCAGTCTTCTAATAGCGACAGTCAGCCAGAATCCGACGCCCCATTAAGTGATTCGGCAACAGTAGCGGAGCCCACCGACAATCGGGACTGGCTGCAATTTATTGACTGCGCCGAAAAAATAAGCATCTTTACTCGAGCACAATTGGCTTACGAATTCTGCTGGTATCTGGTGTACGGATTACCAGTTGATCAGGGACCGATATACCCTAGTACTTCGGTGAGCAGCTTTTGTCTATGGTAAAGCTGGCTGTTCTCTTTCTGTAGATTGAAGCATCTGCGAATATCTGCGCATCGATATAACATCTGTCTATCTGCCCATCTATCTAACCATCAATCTACCTGTATACTTCTATCTACTCATCAATCTACCTGTATACTTATCTATCTACTCATCAATCTACCTGTATACTTATCTATCTACTCATCAATCTACCTGTAGACTTATCTATCTACTCATCAATCTACCTGTATACTTATCTATCTACTCATCAATCTACCTGTATACAGGCTTATCTATCTACTCATCAATCTACCTGTAGACTTATCTATCTACTCATCAATCTACCTGTATACTTCTATCTACTCATCAATCTACCTGTATACTTATCTATCTACTCATCAATCTACCTGTATACTTATCTATCTACTCATCAATCTACCTGTATACTTCTATCTACTCATCAATCTACCTGTATACTTCTATCTACTCATCAATCTACCTGTATACTTCTATCTACTCATCAATCTACCTGTATACTTATCTATCTACTCATCAATCTACCTGCATACTTATCTATCTACTCATCAATCTACCTGTATACTTATCTATCTACTCATCAATCTACCTGTATACTTCTATCTACTCATCAATCTACCTGTATACTTTATCTACTCATCAATCTATCTGTATACTTCTATCTACTCATCAATCTACCTGTATACTTATCTATCTACTCATCAATCTACCTGTATACTTATCTATCTACTCATCAATCTACCTGTATACTTATCTATCTACTCATCAATCTACCTGTATACTTATCTATCTACTCATCAATGTACCTGTATACTTATCTATCTATCGACTCATCAATCTACCTGTATACTTCTATCTACTCATCAATCTACCTGTAGACTTCTATCTACTCATCAATCTACCTGTATACTTTATCCACTCATCAATCTACCTGTATACTTCTATCTACTCATCAATCTACCTGTATACTTCTATCTACTCATCAATCTACCTGTATACTTATCTATCTATCGACTCATCAATATACCTGTATACTTATCTATCTATCTACTCATCAATCTACCTGTATACAAGCATATCTATCGACTCATCAATCTACCTGTATACAAGCATATCTATCTACTCATCAATCTACCTGTATACAGGCATATCTATCGACTCATCAATCTACCTGTATACAAGCATATCTATCTACTCATCAATCTACCTGTATACAGGCATATCTATCGACTCATCAATCTACCTGTATACAAGCATATCTATCTACTCATCAATCTACCTGTATACTTATCTATCTACTCATCAATCTACCTGTATACTTATCTATCTACTCATCAATCTACCTGTAGACTTATCTATCTACTCATCAATCTACCTGTATACTTATCTATCTACTCATCAATCTACCTGTATACAGGCATATCTATCTACTCATCAATCTACCTGTATACTTATCTATCCACTCATCAATCTACCTGTATACTTATCTATCTACTCATCAATCTACCTGTATACTTCTATCAACTCATCAATCTACCTGTATACTTCTATCTACTCATCAATCTACCTGTATACTTCTATCTACTCATCAATCTACCTGTATACTTATCTATCTACTCATCAATCTACCTGTATACTTATCTATCTACTCATCAATCTACCTGTATACTTCTATCTACTCATCAATCTACCTGTATACTTCTATCTACTCATCAATCTACCTGTATACTTCTATCTACTCATCAATCTACCTGTATACTTATCTATCTACTCATCAATCTACCTGTATACTTCTATCTACTCATCAATCTACCTGTATACTTTATCTACTCATCAATCTACCTGTATACATCTATCTACTCATCAATCTACCTGTATACTTATCTATCTACTCATCAATCTACCTGTATACTTATCTATCTACTCATCAATCTACCTGTATACTTATCTATCTACTCATCAATCTACCTGTATACTTATCTATCTACTCATCAATGTACCTGTATACTTATCTATCTATCGACTCATCAATCTACCTGTATACTTCTATCTACTCATCAATCTACCTGTAGACTTCTATCTACTCATCAATCTACCTGTATACTTTATCCACTCATCAATCTACCTGTATACTTCTATCTACTCATCAATCTACCTGTATACTTCTATCTACTCATCAATCTACCTGTATACTTATCTATCTATCGACTCATCAATATACCTGTATACTTATCTATCTATCTACTCATCAATCTACCTGTATACAAGCATATCTATCGACTCATCAATCTACCTGTATACAAGCATATCTATCTACTCATCAATCTACCTGTATACAGGCATATCTATCGACTCATCAATCTACCTGTATACAAGCATATCTATCTACTCATCAATCTACCTGTATACAGGCATATCTATCGACTCATCAATCTACCTGTATACAAGCATATCTATCTACTCATCAATCTACCTGTATACAGGCATATCTATCTACTCATCAATCTACCTGTATACAGGCATATCTATCTACTCATCAATCTACCTGTATACAAGCATATCTATCTACTCATCAATCTACCTGTATACAGGCATATCTATCGACTCATCATCAAAAGAATAAGAAAGATGCTGAAGATGGAGACAGAGAAGATGGAGAGTAAGTATTGTCTTTTATTATGTACCTGACAATCGCCTTAGTAGGCTACCTGAGAATCGCCCCTGTGGCCTACTTGAGAATCGCCCCTTTAGCCTACCTGAGAATCGCCCCTTTAGCCTACCTGAAAATCGCCCCTTTAGCCTACCTGAGAATCGCCCCTTTAGCCTACCTGAGAATCGCCCCTTTAGTCTACCTGAGAATCGCCCCTTTAGCCTACCTGAGAATCGCCCCTTTAGGCTACCTGTGAATCGCCCCTTTAGCCTACCTTATGATTAACCACAAATTTCAATGACCCTGTTGTCAACCGCTGCAGGCTAGCAGACGACGAGCCGCTGTGCAGCGTTCGACCAGACGAGATACCGCCATCGCCGAAGAGAAAATTTTTAAGCCGCTATACCGGGCCGCCTAGGGAGAATGCGTCAGCAACTAGACGGTATGGTTATATGTTTATATGCCGATATGTATCGAAAAATGGAACTTTTATAAACTCTTTTATTAAATTCCGAATACTACCAAATACGCCTATATGTATCGATAAAAAACTTTATTCTCATTGACATTTTGCAGAGTGCGTAGAAATGAATCACCTGAGCTTCATTATTCTAGTAATCAACGGCGAAGTTTTGCTCGCAACGACGCCAGCGGACTTAAGGTCAAAGGTCGAGGCAATCTGGTGAGTTGTTTCTGTTCAATTTGGTTCAGTTCAGCGCCCTCATCTACTTCAAATCTCTAGTGTCAACTCCTGTCTTCATACCTGTCTCACTATCAGACACCTGTGCTGAAAAGTCCTGAAAAGCACCTTTCCTCAGACACCTGTCCTCAAACACCTGTCCTCAGGCACCTGTCTCACTACGAGCCTGTGTTCTCAGACCCCTGTCCTCGGACACCTGTCCTCAGGCACCCTACGCCACCAACCGTTGCTCCCTACCCACCCACTCCTATCACCATCGCAGCGCTACCGCGGCCAGTCTCAGTCCGCCTCTTCCGGCGACGACACGCCGCCGCACTGGAAAGCGGCTTCTCGCGGCCTGAAAAAGATGACGGACGACGATTGGCGTCAGTATCAGCGCAATCGGGACTCGGGAGCTGCTGCCGCCGCTTTGGGGCCAAAGTGAGCAGCTCATTGAGTATTGCCTGGGTGGTGAACACCTCAGTATGGCTCTTGTCCGGGTGGGCACCTCAGTATGGCTCTTGTCCGGGTGGACACCTCAGTATGGCTCTTGTCCGGGTGGACACCTCAGTATGGCTCTTGTCCGGGTGGACACATCAGTATGGCTCTTGTCCGGGTGAACACCTCAGTATGGCTTTTGTCCGGGTGAACACCTCAGTATGGCTCTTGTCCGGGTGGACACCTCAGTATGGCTCTTGTCCGGGTGGACACCTTAGTATGGCTCTTGTCTGGGTGGACACCTCAGTATGGCTTTTGTCCGGGTGAACACCTCAGTATGGCTCTTGTCCGGGTGGACACCTCAGTATGGCTCTTGTCCGGGTGGACACCTTAGTATGGCTCTTGTCTGGGTGGACACCTCAGTATGGCTCTTGTCCGGGTGGACACCTTAGTATGGCTCTTGTCTGGGTGGACACCTTAGTATGGCTCTTGTCTGGTTGATGGACAGACACCTCAGTATGGCTCTTGTCCGGGTGGACACATCAGTATGGCTCTTGTCCGGGTGAACACCTCAGTATGGCTTTTGTTCGGGTGAACACCTCAGTATGGCTCTTGTCCGGGTGGACACCTCAGTATGGCTCTTGTCCGGGTGGACACATCAGTATGGCTCTTGTCCGGGTGGACACATCAGTATGGCTCTTGTCCGGGTGGACACATCAGTATGGCTCTTGTCCGGGTGGACACCTCAGTATGACTCTTGTCCGGGTGGACACATCAGTATGGCTCTTGTCCGGGTGAACACCTCAGTATGGCTTTTGTCCGGGTGAACACCTCAGTATGGCTCTTGTCCGGGTGGACACCTTAGTATGGCTCTTGTCTGGTTGATGGACAGACACCTCAGTATGGCTCTTGTCCGGGTGGACACCTCAGTATGGCTCTTGTCCGGGTGGACACCTTAGTATGGCTCTTGTCTGGGTGGACACCTTATTATGGCTCTTGTCTGGTTGATGGACAGACACCTCAGTATGGCTTAAAGTGCTCAGACACCTCAGCATGGCTCACAGAGTGCTCAGACACCTCAGTATGGTTTAAAGTGAGGGGGGCCGTAGCCCAGCGGTAGCGCAGCTGCTCTGGTGTGCCGCGACCCAGGCTCGATTCCAAGTGCAGCCACATTAATTTGGGGCTGGATTGGAATCTTGGCTTGGCTCGCTTGTGCAATTAACGGCCTTGAGAGCCAACCCCCCCCCCCAAGGCGCAGTGAAGTGTACATGCCTAACAATAAATAAAGTTAGGGCCGCTGTACACTCCTGTGTGAGTGTGTGCCTGCGTAACGTATCCGCGCGCTTGTATGCCTGCTCAGGGGAGTCGGCGGAATGGGCAGTAATGCCTCTCGCCGGTTGTGTGCCAATGACGCTTAAATTGCGCCAGGGTGCACACAACCCCCCTGCCTCTAATAAAAAAAAATAATGGTTTAAAGTGCTCAAACATCTCACAGTAGTGTGGACTATTAGTTGTTTTAATGAAAAGTCACTGTTAATTTAAAATTCCTAATGCGTAGTATATATTTATTTAAAATTGCAGAAAAACGTTTGTACGATCTCGAGAAGAAGATGAACAGTAAGTGAAATTTAAATCGCATCTCTAGTAACTTTATTATTTATTAAGTTATGTAATACTGCTTAAGTTTTTAATTTTATATAAATTTTTATAAAATTTAGACGAGATCAGAAATCCGCGGACAAGTCCAAGGACGCCAATTATAACGGTCAATCTGAGGACGATTCGCAGTCGAAGCGTCGGCCATCCGGATCGGTCGACCGAAGCCTGAACTCGGACGATGAGCCTCAGATCGAACTGCTTGGCGACGATCAGAATTATGATTCCGATATTTTGGAGATTCTGGCTCCCGCGGGATCGAAGCGAAGGTAAAGGGGGTGGATATTGAAATCTACAGCTAGATTTCAAGCTCATCAAACGAGTCTGTCACTCTTCCTGATTCTCTCAAACGCGTCTGTCACTCTTCCAGATTCTCTTAAACGAGTCTGTCACTCTTCCAGATTCTCTCAAACGAGTCTGTCACTCTTCCAGATTCTCTCAAATGAGTCTGTCACTCTTTCAGATTTTCTTAAACGAGTCTCACTCTTTCAGATTTTCTTAAACGAGTCTGTCACTCTTCCAGATTCTCTTAAACGAGTCTGTCACTCTTTCAGATTCTCTTAAACGAGTCTGTCACTCTTCCAGATTCTCTCAAACGAGTCTGTCACTCTTCCAGATTCTCTCAAACGAGTCTGTCACTCTTCCAGATTATCTCAAACGAGTCTGTCACTCTCCTAGATTTTCTAAACAAGCCTATCACTCTTTCAGATTTTCTTAAATGTCACTCTTCTAGATTCTCTCAAAAGAATCTGTCACTCTTTTTTCAGGTTGAAAAGGGTCTTTCACCCTAAATTTTCAACTGAGCTTGTCATCCACAGATTTTCTCAAACGAGTCTATCAATCTTGTGAAACGAGCCTGTCACTACTCTTAGGTTCTAACTGACTATAATTCTGCCACTATCACATATGCTCATACTCATGTTCGATTCTCGATTCGTTGCAGAGATCGCGATCTTGGGTTAACCGACGGCGAGCCAACAACGCCATCAAAGACTGCCTCGGCGGCCAAGGACGTCGAGGGCGACACGCAGCAAGCGGAAGAAAGGCCTCTTAAACCGGCTGCCCCTGCTGGTACGTCGCCTCCGCCGGCAAAACGACAGCGTCGACGTAGCGGCAGCGGCGTCGACCGTCGATTGTCTAGTCGGGACAGAGCAGCACCTCAGGAGCCGGAGGAGCGGCGTCGGGTTATTCGACGAACTAGAAGAGAATTATCGCCTGATATTGATCGCGACGGTGCTGACCGATCGACTGGTGCTAGTAAACGAATTCGTCGCCCGTCGCCTTCGGAGCGCCGGCTTGTGTCGATAGAACGAAGGAATAATAATGAGTCGAGGTCGCCTGATGCCAATAACGAGCGACGCGTCATTAAATCGCGGATGGAGCAGCGCAGCAGATCGCCAGAAGATGAGCTCAGACCGTCACCAGGGTCCAGTCGCGGTAGAAAGTCTCCAATAGAGCATCGATATGTTGCTGTTGGCGAGCGTCAGATGTCGCCATTTGAGAAGCTGAAATCATCGATTGAACGACGCGCATCACCGGTTAATCGACGTGCATCACCGGTTAATCGGCACACATCACCGGTTAATCGACGCACATCACCGGTTCCGCAAATCAAATCAATGGTTGAGAGACGCAAATCGCCTTTTGAAAGGCAAAAGTCTTCTTTTCCGCGTCGCAAATCACCGGTTAATCGCAGCAAATCACCGGTTCAGCGTCGCAAATCACCGGTTCAGCGTCGCAAATCACCGGTTGATCGCAGCAAATCACCGGTTCAGCGTCGCAAATCACCGGTTGATCGCAGCAAATCACCAGTTCAGCGTCGTAATCGCAGCAAATCACCGGTTCAGCGTCGCAAATCACCGGTTGATCGCAGCAAATCACCGGTTTATCGCAGCAAATCACCGGTTCAGCGTCGTAAATCACCGGTTGATCGCAGCAAATCACCGGTTAATCGCAGCAAATCACCGGTTCAGCGTCGCAAATCGCCGGTTAATCGCAGCAAATCACCGGTGCAGCGTCGCAAATCACCGGTTAATCGCAGCAAATCACCGGTTCAGCGTCGTAAATCACCGGTTTATCGCAGCAAATCACCGGTTCAGCGTCACAAATCACCGGTTCAGCGTCACAAATCACCGGTTCAGCGTCACAAATCGCCGGTTGATCGCAGCAAATCACCGGTGCAGCGTCACAAATCACCGGTTAATCGCAGCAAATCACCGGTTCAGCGTCGTAAATCACCGGTTTATCGCAGCAAATCACCGGTTCAGCGTCGCAAATCGCCGGTTAATCGCAGCAAATCACCGGTTCAGCGTCGTAAATCACCGGTTTATCGCAGCAAATCACCGGTTCAGCGTCGCAAATCGCCGGTTAATCGCAGCAAATCACCGGTGCAGCGTCGCAAATCACCGGTGCAGCGTCGCAAATCACCGCTTGATCGCAGCAAATCACCGGTTCAGCGTCACAAATCGCCGGTTGATCGCAGGAAATCACCGGTGCAGCGTCGCAAATCACCGGTTCAGCGTCGTAAATCACCGGTTGATCGTAGCAAATCACCGGTGCAGCGTCGCAAATCACCGGTTAATCGCAGCAAATCACCGGTTCAGCGTCGTAATCGCAGCAAATCACCGGTTCAGCGTCGCAAATCACCGGTTGATCGCAGCAAGTCACCGGTTCAGCGTCGCAAATCACCGGTGGGTCGTCGATCCCGTTCACCTTCTGATCGAGGGAAACGGTCCCTTGAGCGCCAAAAATCGCCCGAATTTCGTCGCAACAGAATTCCCGCTTATCGTCGAAACTCTCCAGCAACAACGCGTCGACAGCGATCGCCCGTTGACCGTCGAAGGTCGCCCGTTGACCGTCGAAGATCGCCTGTTAACCGTCGACGGTCGCCCATTTACCGTCGAAGGTCGCCTGTTGACCGTCGAAGATCGCCCGTTGACCATCGAAGGTCGCCCGTTGACCGTCGAAGGTCGCCCGTTGACCGTCGAAGGTCGCCCGTTGACCGTCGAATGTCGCCCGTTAACCGTCGAAGGTCGCCCGTTGACCCTCGAAGGTCGCCTGTTGAGCGTCGAAGGTCGCCCGTTGACCGTCAAAGGTCGCCAGTCGATCGTCGAAGGTCGCCGATTAATCGTCGCAAGTCTTTGTCGCCAATTTCGCGCGATAGAAATCGACAAAAGCCGGCTAACAAATCAACGACGGCGCAGGAAAAGCAAAAGCGGCGCAGGTCGGCATCTTCTTCAAGCTCTTCGTCAGCCTCGTCTTCGGCTTCTTCCTCAGCAAAGAAAGACGACAGCAAGGCAAAGCCGAATGCTACTATGAAGAAATCAGTGCCAGAAAGGTACAGCGATCGGCGCAGGAAGGCTTCTTCATCTTCGTCGGGATCCTCGTCTGGCCGTTCTTCATCATCCGACTCTTCGTCATCCTCAGCATCATCTTCGTCAACCTCTTCGACGAACAGTTCTTCGTCCGGCAGCAGCGGTTCGTCAACATCGTCTGAAGCGAAACGACGCGCCGAACGTTTCCGGCACGGTCGGCAGCAGCAGAAGAGCGCCGGCGCCGGCGGTGGCGCCAAAACTGGCGCCTGGTTGAAACAGGGAGTAAATGGTAGCGGTGATAATACTACTAATAAAACTGCCACTAATAACACTAACAGTTCGAAGATTGATTGAGGCAAGAGGCTAAGAAGCGGAACATTTATTAAATTATATATTACGCTCGTAATAGTAATTTTCTATAAGTTTGAAAATGCATTTTTTCTCTTCATGGAGTGGCTATTCCTGGCACTGAACTGGGCTGCGTGTGTTTATCTCTCACTGGTCAGCGACAAACCTAATCTATAGTGTTTATATAGTTATATTCACTAGCTAAGTGTGCGTCTCGTGTACCTAACTTATTAGAGTTTGAGCGCACCTTTCAATCTATTTTAGTTTTGTCTCACCTTTTGCCGGTGCGTCCAATGCTTTTACTTAATTGGCTTTAAGTTTTATGCGATGCTCTATGCTAATGCTTTAATATGGGCTTAGCATTCCTAATGTTAATTTGTTTGTCTGTCTGACTGTCTGTCTGACTGTCTGTCTGTCTGTCTGTCTGTCTGTCTGTCCGTCTGACTGTCTGTCTGACTGTCTGTCTGTCTGTCTGTCTGACTGTCTGTCTGACTGTCTGTCTGTCTGTCTGACTGTCTGTCTGACTGTCTGTCTGTCTGACTGTCTGTCTGACTGTCTGTCTGTCTGTCTGTCTGTCTGACTGTCTGTCTGACTGTCTGTCTGTCTGACTGTCTGTCTGTCTGACTGTCTGTCTGTCTGTCTGTCTGACTGTCTGTCTGTCTGTCTGTCTGTCTGTCCGACTGTCTTAGTGTCCGGCTGTCTGTCTGGCTGTCTGTCTGGCTGTCTGAATAATCCTATCGTTTTGTTATTCTGTATTGTTTTCTTTCAAAAGGAAAAGTGCTGCTTATACTATAGTTAGCTAGTATATTCTGACTGAATAAAAGTACAGTTGGAAAAGCATACTGCACTTCCCCCATATTGCTAAGCTATTTGCCTTAGTTTTTCATTGTTCTAAATTCGACTTCATAGTCATTGTATGTGTCTTGGCCCCTGTAAGTGCAGTGTATTGTATCTATCACTGGTTTCTATCGCAGTTTGTTAATAACTGAATGTTTTTTTTCAAATTTATCAAACAATAAATAACATTTACTACGTTTACAAAAGTTTGATACAAAAATTATTCCCTGGAAATCATTTGTGATTGCGCGATCCAGTGAATTTGGTTTGATAAAAAAATTAAATTAATAATTTGTTGTCAGTGTCCACCTAGATTGTAGGGTGTCACTTTTATAAAATACGTGTTTCTTTGTTTTAAGATTTTGTCAATTCACACTACTTTGATTAGTCAGTAGCTTGAACGATTCTAGCCATTATAATTTATATTATGCTTTCAATGAAGCTTAACTACGCATTGTTGCTTTTTGTATTTTCAGCCGTAAGAATCTCGGTAAAGTTTATTCTAAACTAGCAGTGCTACTATAAGTAGCCAGATGTTGTCTGACACCGCTGCAAATGCGGTGGTGCCAGAATTTGACCAACAACAGCTGTTCCAACCAGAGAACTACTACATCGCCGCTTTGGAAGAAATTGCATTGGCTGGCGGCTCCCACGGACTGAGTTTAGATTGCCTCTGGTCGAGACTTTTGACTCGATTCAACTCGAGACAGTTGCAGAAGCAAACTTCTAAACTGGAAGCAAATGTTCGAAATTTTATTCTGACTGCCATTGCCAGGTAACTTGACTATATGCTTGATTTTGGATGGATAATAAAATTACGAGCGTTTACGGATTACAGATTTGTGAATTAGGATTTCGAGCTACAGATTTGTGAATAGGGACTACAGATTTGTGAATTAGGATTACGAGCTACAGATTTGTGAATAGGGATTACAGATTTGTGAATAGGGATTACAGATTTGTGAATAGGGATTACAGATTTGTGAATAGGGATTACAGATTTGTGAATAGGGATTACAGATTTGGGAATAGGGACTACAGATTTGTGAATAGGGACTACAGATTTGGGAATAGGGACTACAGATTTGTGAATTAGGATTACGAGCTACAGATTTGTGAATAGGGATTACAGATTTGTGAATAGGGATTACAGATTTGTGAATAGGGATTACAGATTTGTGAATAGGGATTACAGATTTGGGAATAGGGACTACAGATTTGTGAATAGGAATTATAGATTTAGGAATAGGGATTACAGATTTGTGAATAGGGACTACAGATTTGTGAATAGGGACTACAGATTTGTGAATAGGAATACAGATTTAGAATAGGGACTACAGATTTGTGAATAGGGATTATAGATTTATGAATAGGGATTACAGATTTGTGAATAGGGACTACAGATTTGTGAATAGGGATTACAGATTTGTGAATAGGGATTACAGATTTGTGAATAGGGATTACAGATTTGTGAATTGGGATTACAGATTTGTGAATAGGAACAGATTTGTGAATTGGGATTACAGATTTGTGAATAGGGACTACAGATTTGTGAATAGGGACTACAGATTTGTGAATAGGAATTATAGATTTAGGAATAGGGATTACAGATTTGTAAATTGGGATTACAGATTAGTAAATAGGGATTACAGATTTGTGAACAGGAATTACAGATTTAGGAATAGGGATTACAGATTTGTGAATAGGGACTACAGATTTGTGAATAGGGACTACAGATTTGTGAATAGGGACTACAGATTTGTGAATAGGGACTACAGATTTGTGAATAGGGACTACAGATTTGTGAATAGGGACTACAGATTTGTGAATAGGGACTACAGATTTGTGAATAGGGACTACAGATTTGTGAATAGGGACTACAGATTTGTGAATAGGGACTACAGATTTGTGAATAGGGTTTAGCCACATCTGGTTAATGAAGGTATATCAGGGAACCAATGACAGCCTCGCAATAAATGACTATCCACATCACAGAGCGCCATCAAGCGAACTCGCCGCCTATCAGCTGAGCGACTCAACCAGCCAAAAATCCAGAACTGCAATACCTTTAGCTAGCCTGCTGCGTATTGAGGACAATGCAAGTTTATCTGCTAGCATTATTGTACTGGTCGCTAGCGAATCGGTTCGCCGCCGACAATTTAGCGTTTTTGGCAACGAGGTCGATTCCGACTGTTGGTCGGTATTGGAATTGGCTGGGGCTGCTGGGCACACTGGGGTGCCAGTTAGACAAGTGGCTGCAACTGCTGAGTTGAGCAGCAGTCCTGATGCAGTCATTGATCGGCTGGTCCGTCTTGGCTTGCTAATCACTCGGAATTGCTGCGCTCAGACTACTGCTAGTAGTGCAGCGGAGCCGCTGTCTGATAGGCGATTCTGGCTGACCAAGTTTGCGCCTTCGAATACTACTGCCTCTGTTGCAGCTGCTGCGGCTGGCAGAGGCACTGACAGCACTGCGGGTGAGTGGGGACACCCTTCTAACCTGATCCTCAGTTGCTGGGCCAGCCTCCCAGATCCTTAGTTGCTGGGTCAGCCTCCCAGATGCTCAGTTGCTGGGCCAGCCTCCCAGATGCTCAGTTGCTGGGCCAGCCTCCCAGATGCTCAGTTGCTGGGCCAGCCTCCCAGATGCTCAGTTGCTGGGCCAGCCTCCCAGATCCTCGGTTGCTGGGCCAGCCTTTCAGAGTATCAGTTGCTGGGCCAGCTTCCCAGATCCTTAGTTGCTGGGCCAGCCTCCCAGATCCTCAGTTGCTGGGCCAGCCTTTCAGGGTATCAGTTGCTGGACCAGCCTCCCAGATCCTCGGTTGCTGGGCCAGCCTCCCAGATCCTTAGTTGCTGGGCCAGCCTCCCAGATCCTTAGTTGCTGGGCCAGCCTCCCAGATCCTCAGTTGCTGGGCCAGCCTCCCAGATCCTTAGTTGCTGGGCCAGCCTCCCAGATCCTTAGTTGCTGGGCCAGCCTCCCAGATCCTTAGTTGCTGGGCCAGCCTCCCAGATCCTTAGTTGCTGGGCCAGCCTCCCAGATCCTTAGTTGCTGGGCCAGCCTCCCAGATCCTCAATGCCCCCCCCCCATCCCGCAGCAGTCGGCGCCATCGAGAGTCAAGCCGGTGGCCGTAAGCTGCGCCTGCTAGACGAATCGCTGCCCCTTCGCAGTCAGCTATTGGCTGGCCTCTCTGACAAATCAGCGTGCTCCGCTAAAGCGATACAGGACAGCTTAGCATTTGGCTGCCATTCGTTAGCGGAAACTCGGTCTAACTTGGCCTGGCTGTGCAAGCGGCATCTTTGCTCGGTGGAGTCTGTTGACTAGTAATGCTTCTTAAAAGTTTTCTGTTGTGTTTTATAATGGGGGCTGTTTTTTATCCATTTAGTAAAATGGGTTGTCCGTAGGTATAAGTATAAATGACATAAGGTATTTATTTAGAAGTGATAATTAACTGACTAGAATGATGCATTTCACAAGAAAACATTGGTTCAAGTTCAAGAATGGCACATTATAGTTTAAATAAGGCCACTTTGATTTTTTAAAATGGCACATGGGTTTAAAGAAATGGCACATGGCTTTGAAGAAATGGCACATGGGTTTGAAGAAATGGCACTTGGGTTTGAAGAAATGGCACATGGGTTTAAAGAAATGGCACATGGCTTTGAAGAAATGGCACATGGGTTTGAAGAAATGGCGCATGGGTTTGAAGAAATGGCATTTGGGTTTAAAGAAATGGCATATGGGTTTAAAGAAATGGCACATGGGTTTGAAGAAATGGCATATGGGTTTGAAGAAATGGCATATGGATTTGAAGAAATGGCATTTGGGTTTAAAGAAATGGCATATGGGTTTAAAGAAATGGCACATGGGTTTGAAGAAATGGCGCATGGGTTTGAAGAAATGGCACATGGGTTTGAAGAAATGGCACATGGGTTTGAAGAAATGGCACATGGGTTTGAAGAAATGGCACATGGGTTTGAAGAAATGGCACATGGGTTTGAAGAAATGGCATATGGGTTTGAAGAAATGGCATATGGGTTTGAAGAAATGGCATTTGGGTTTAAAGAAATGGCATTTGGGTTTAAAGAAATGGCACATGGGTTTGAAGAAATGGCATTTGGGTTTAAAGAAATGGCATATGGGTTTAAAGAAATGGCATATGGGTTTGAAGAAATGGCACATGGGTTTGAAGAAATGGCACATGGGTTTGAAGAAATGGCACATGGGTTTAATAACTTATGAATAAGACTAAACTAACACTGTTATCTTGAATCAATAATTAATCCATTAATAACTGTTCCAGCTACCGCGCGATTTCTCTGCAATCGGCATACAAAGCTGCCAGCTCCCCTGCCTCAGCCTCAGCCGCCACCGCCCCATCATCCAATGTCGACATAGATCTTGACATTGAACCGCAGTCAGAATTCAAACGGCCATTGGCACCACCTCCGCTGTCAAAGCAGAGACACAAGCAGCCGAGTGTCAGTTCGCTTCATCCCAGCTTCAGTCATCAGCGAGTTTACCGACACTTTGTCAAGCACAAAATCTGTCCAATAACCGAATTAAACGATCTGGCTAAGCAGCTGGACTCGAGGAATGGCTCGCCGAAGAGAGCCAATCAATATGACACCTTGCCGAAGGCGCTGGTTAAGAGTTTGGATTGGCTGACCTTGCATGGGCGGTTGAAGTTAGTAACGGTTAGAATGCCTGTAGCTGAGCTTGCTGCTAATGCTGGCCGGCTCACTGCTCCTGCTCAACTGAATGAGTCGAATAAGCCAGATGTAAGTAGTTATTAACTATGGACTGTCTATTATCTAATAATTAACAATAAGTGGTGAAACGAGATGCGTATGATTTAGATCACGGTTAGAGAAGAGATAGGGAAATATGAGATTTGAGGAGAGATGAGATGAGATATGAGGAGAGATTAGATGTGGAAAGAGATGAGATGTGGGAAGAGATGGGAGTTGTAAGGACTTACTTGACTTAGCTGCAGGGGGCTCCGTGCGTCCGGAAACAGCGAGGAGGCGTTGCCGCCCATTTCGCTAACCCCTGGCGACCACGGGCAGCTAGTGCTGCGGTGTCGCGCAGGGAGTTCCGGTGGCGCCGGCGTCCGCAGCGCGGTCCCCCTCCGGAGAGTCCAGGAGGTGGATTGTCGCTCGCCCGGTAGCCCTTAGGTAGCGGACGAGCTGGCAGAGATTCTCGGGCCTGAAAACGTCGGAGAGGTCCGGGTTTGGGCCGAGGTAGGTGCGCCTGTCCTGAGTAAAGGCGGGGCATTCACAGATGAAGTGCTCCGCATTCTCGACACCGGAGAGGCAGAAAGGGCATTCCTCACTGCGGATTTTCTCCTGGAGGTAACGATGCCTGGCAAAGCAGCCATGACCCGAGAGGGCCATGGTAACCGCCCTGATGTCCCTGCGGTTGAGTCCAAGCAGGGCCCTGCGTAGGGCGGAGGAAGGACAGGGGACAGCCGCGCGGGATTGCCGGCAGTCGGGGGCGTTAGCCCACCTCTCCCTGTGCTTAGAAGCCACCCACTGGTTGATCCGAGTGGTGACAACGGCGATGGGGTGGGGCCACGGGCAGGGGACCAGTAAAAGAACCGGTCGAGCCAACCTTGGCCAGGCGATCGGCCAGCTCGTTGCCGGGGTGGCCGAATGCCCGGGGATCCACCTTAGGGACACCTTGTTGGAGGCGCCTAAGCGGTTGAGCTGCCCGATACAGTCGAGGACTGTACGCGAGCAGGTGGTGGTGCGCTCAAGGGCGTGAATCGCCGCTATGACTGTCCGAGTGGAGGGTAATTTCCTTCCCCCAGACGCGCTGATTGTACAGCTCCATGGCGCAGGAGCTGATGGCGAGAACTTCGTTCTGGAAGACGGTGGAGCAGGTGCCGGTGTGCTGGGAGAAGGTCGCCACAGTTCTCCCTCCAGACACGATGCAGTAGCCGTGGCCAGAGGCGGAGTTGATTTGGGACCCGTCAGTGAAGCAGTGGATTTCATGGGGTTTCCAGTTGTCTCTCGCTTCATGGCGTGGTGGAATGCTGGTTTTGAATTTGAGCGGGGGGCAGAGCGTGGACGGGATTCCGTCCGAGAGGGTCAGCAGGCCTCTCGCTGCTTCGAGTTGTAAGGACAGATGAGATGTAATGAGAGATGAGATTTGAAGAGAGAGATGTGGGAAAATATAAGATGTGAGGAAAGATGAGTTGGAATGAGATGACATGTGGGAATAGATGAGATGTGGAAAGAGGTGAGAGATGTAAGGAGAGATTAGATGTGAGGAGAGAGATGTTGGGAAACATAAGATGTGAGGAAAGATGAGTTGGAATGAGATGACATGTGGGAATAGATGAGATGTGAGAAGAGGTGAGAGATGTAAGGAGAGATGAGATCTGAGGACAGATGCGATGTGGGGAAACATGAAATGTGAGGAGAGATGAGATTTAGCCATGATCATGTAGGGATCATGGTATGTAGGGATTCGTGGGGATTTAGGGTATTCGTGTGCTAGAGTGTGCTAGACACTGGAGAGAAAACAAGGAGCTAATAGAACTCCTCTCTTCTTTGTCATTTTCTCCATCAGCCCGAGCCGTCAGTGAAACCAGTGCAGCTGTACGCCCTGACAAAACTGGCTAGCGACACTGACGCCATCTGCAAGCTGTTGAGCGATCGATCAAACCAGCTGCCAATCTCTGGCGAACTCGATGCATCAGATTTATCTAATACACCGAATGTTCAGTCTTCTAATAGCGACAGTCAGCCAGAATCCGACGCCCCATTAAGTGATTCGGCAACAGTAGCGGAGCCCACCGACAATCGGGACTGGCTGCAATTTATTGACTGCGCCGAAAAAATAAGCATCTTTACTCGAGCACAATTGGCTTACGAATTCTGCTGGTATCTGGTGTACGGATTACCAGTTGATCAGGGACCGATATACCCTAGTACTTCGGTGAGCAGCTTTTGTCTATGGTAAAGCTGGCTGTTCTCTTTCTGTAGATTGAAGCATCTGCGAATATCTGCGCATCGATATAACATCTGTCTATCTGCCCATCTATCTAACCATCAATCTACCTGTATACTATCTATCTACTCATCAATCTACCTGTATACTTATCTATCTACTCATCAATCTACCTGTATACTTATCTATCTACTCATCAATCTACCTGTAGACTTATCTATCTACTCATCAATCTACCTGTATACTTATCTATCTACTCATCAATCTACCTGTATACAGGCTTATCTATCTACTCATCAATCTACCTGTAGACTTATCTATCTACTCATCAATCTACCTGTATACTTCTATCTACTCATCAATCTACCTGTATACTTATCTATCTACTCATCAATCTACCTGTATACTTATCTATCTACTCATCAATCTACCTGTATACTTCTATCTACTCATCAATCTACCTGTATACTTCTATCTACTCATCAATCTACCTGTATACTTCTATCTACTCATCAATCTACCTGTATACTTATCTATCTACTCATCAATCTACCTGCATACTTATCTATCTACTCATCAATCTACCTGTATACTTATCTATCTACTCATCAATCTACCTGTATACTTCTATCTACTCATCAATCTACCTGTATACTTTATCTACTCATCAATCTATCTGTATACTTCTATCTACTCATCAATCTACCTGTATACTTATCTATCTACTCATCAATCTACCTGTATACTTATCTATCTACTCATCAATCTACCTGTATACTTATCTATCTACTCATCAATCTACCTGTATACTTATCTATCTACTCATCAATGTACCTGTATACTTATCTATCTATCGACTCATCAATCTACCTGTATACTTCTATCTACTCATCAATCTACCTGTAGACTTCTATCTACTCATCAATCTACCTGTATACTTTATCCACTCATCAATCTACCTGTATACTTCTATCTACTCATCAATCTACCTGTATACTTCTATCTACTCATCAATCTACCTGTATACTTATCTATCTATCGACTCATCAATATACCTGTATACTTATCTATCTATCTACTCATCAATCTACCTGTATACAAGCATATCTATCGACTCATCAATCTACCTGTATACAAGCATATCTATCTACTCATCAATCTACCTGTATACAGGCATATCTATCGACTCATCAATCTACCTGTATACAAGCATATCTATCTACTCATCAATCTACCTGTATACAGGCATATCTATCGACTCATCAATCTACCTGTATACAAGCATATCTATCTACTCATCAATCTACCTGTATACTTATCTATCTACTCATCAATCTACCTGTATACTTATCTATCTACTCATCAATCTACCTGTAGACTTATCTATCTACTCATCAATCTACCTGTATACTTATCTATCTACTCATCAATCTACCTGTATACAGGCATATCTATCTACTCATCAATCTACCTGTATACTTATCTATCCACTCATCAATCTACCTGTATACTTATCTATCTACTCATCAATCTACCTGTATACTTCTATCAACTCATCAATCTACCTGTATACTTCTATCTACTCATCAATCTACCTGTATACTTCTATCTACTCATCAATCTACCTGTATACTTATCTATCTACTCATCAATCTACCTGTATACTTATCTATCTACTCATCAATCTACCTGTATACTTCTATCTACTCATCAATCTACCTGTATACTTCTATCTACTCATCAATCTACCTGTATACTTCTATCTACTCATCAATCTACCTGTATACTTATCTATCTACTCATCAATCTACCTGTATACTTCTATCTACTCATCAATCTACCTGTATACTTTATCTACTCATCAATCTACCTGTATACATCTATCTACTCATCAATCTACCTGTATACTTATCTATCTACTCATCAATCTACCTGTATACTTATCTATCTACTCATCAATCTACCTGTATACTTATCTATCTACTCATCAATCTACCTGTATACTTATCTATCTACTCATCAATGTACCTGTATACTTATCTATCTATCGACTCATCAATCTACCTGTATACTTCTATCTACTCATCAATCTACCTGTAGACTTCTATCTACTCATCAATCTACCTGTATACTTTATCCACTCATCAATCTACCTGTATACTTCTATCTACTCATCAATCTACCTGTATACTTCTATCTACTCATCAATCTACCTGTATACTTATCTATCTATCGACTCATCAATATACCTGTATACTTATCTATCTATCTACTCATCAATCTACCTGTATACAAGCATATCTATCGACTCATCAATCTACCTGTATACAAGCATATCTATCTACTCATCAATCTACCTGTATACAGGCATATCTATCGACTCATCAATCTACCTGTATACAAGCATATCTATCTACTCATCAATCTACCTGTATACAGGCATATCTATCGACTCATCAATCTACCTGTATACAAGCATATCTATCTACTCATCAATCTACCTGTATACAGGCATATCTATCTACTCATCAATCTACCTGTATACAGGCATATCTATCTACTCATCAATCTACCTGTATACAAGCATATCTATCTACTCATCAATCTACCTGTATACAGGCATATCTATCGACTCATCAATCTACCTGTATACAAGCATATCTATCTACTCATCAATCTACCTGTATACAGGCATATCTATCTACTCATCAATCTACCTGTATACAAGCATATCTATCTACTCATCAATCTACCTGTATACAAGCATATCTATCTACTCATCAATCTACCTGTATACAAGCATATCTATCGACTCATCAATCTACCTGTATACAAGCATATCTATCGACTCATCAATCTACCTGTATACAAGCATATCTATCTACTCATCAATCTACCTGTATACAGGCATATCTATCTACTCATCAATCTACCTGTATACAGGCATATCTATCTACTCATCAATCTACCTGTATACAAGCATATCTATCTACTCATCAATCTACCTGTATACAAGCATATCTATCGACTCATCAATCTACCTGTATACAGGCATATCTATCTACTCATCAATCTACCTGTATACAAGCATATCTATCGACTCATCAATCTACCTGTATACAGGCATATCTATCGACTCATCAATCTACCTGTATACAAGCATATCTATCTACTCATCAATCTACCTGTATACAGGCATATCTATCTACTCATCAATCTACCTGTATACAAGCATATCTATCGACTCATCAATCTACCTGTATACAAGCATATCTATCGACTCATCAATCTACCTGTATACAGGCATATCTATCTACTCATCAATCTACCTGTATACAAGCATATCTATCTACTCATCAATCTACCTGTATACAGGCATATCTATCTACTCATCAATCTACCTGTATACAAGCATATCTATCTACTCATCAATCTACCTGTATACAGGCATATCTATCTACTCATCAATCTACCTGTATACAAGCATATCTATCTACTCATCAATCTACCTGTATACAGGCATATCTATCTACTCATCAATCTACCTGTATACAAGCATATCTATCGACTCATCAATCTACCTGTATACAGGCATATCTATCTACTCATCAATCTACCTGTATACAAGCATATCTATCTACTCATCAATCTACCTGTATACAGGCATATCTATCTACTCATCAATCTACCTGTATACAAGCATATCTATCGACTCATCAATCTACCTGTATACAGGCATATCTATCTACTCATCAATCTACCTGTATACAAGCATATCTATCTACTCATCAATCTACCTGTATACATGCATATCTATCGACTCATCAATCTACCTGTATACAAGCATATCTATCTACTCATCAATCTACCTGTATACAAGCATATCTATCGACTCATCAATCTACCTGTATACAGGCATATCTATCTACTCATCAATCTACCTGTATACAAGCATATCTATCTACTCATCAATCTACCTGTATACAAGCATATCTATCGACTCATCAATCTACCTGTATACAAGCATATCTATCTACTCATCAATCTACCTGTATACAGGCATATCTATCTACTCATCAATCTACCTGTATACAGGCATATCTATCTACTCATCAATCTACCTGTATACAGGCATATCTATCTACTCATCAATCTACCTGTATACAAGCATATCTATCGACTCATCAATCTACCTGTATACAGGCATATCTATCTACTCATCAATCTACCTGTATACAAGCATATCTATCGACTCATCAATCTACCTGTATACAAGCATATCTATCGACTCATCAATCTACCTGTATACAGGCATATCTATCTACTCATCAATCTACCTGTATACAAGCATATCTATCTACTCATCAATCTACCTGTATACAAGCATATCTATCGACTCATCAATCTACCTGTATACAAGCATATCTATCTACTCATCAATCTACCTGTATACAGGCATATCTATCTACTCATCAATCTACCTGTATACAAGCATATCTATCGACTCATCAATCTACCTGTATACAGGCATATCTATCTACTCATCAATCTACCTGTATACAAGCATATCTATCTACTCATCAATCTACCTGTATACAAGCATATCTATCGACTCATCAATCTACCTGTATACAAGCATATCTATCTACTCATCAATCTACCTGTATACAGGCATATCTATCGACTCATCAATCTACCTGTATACAGGCATATCTATCGACTCATCAATCTACCTGTATACAGGCATATCTATCTACTCATCAATCTACCTGTATACAAGCATATCTATCGACTCATCAATCTACCTGTATACAAGCATATCTATCGACTCATCAATCTACCTGTATACAGGCATATCTATCTACTCATCAATCTACCTGTATACAGGCATATCTATCGACTCATCAATCTACCTGTATACAGGCATATCTATCTACTCATCAATCTACCTGTATACAAGCATATCTATCGACTCATCAATCTACCTGTATACAGGCATATCTATCGACTCATCAATCTACCTGTATACAGGCATATCTATCGACTCATCAATCTACCTGTATACAGGCATATCTATCTACTCATCAATCTACCTGTATACAGGCATATCTATCTACTCATCAATCTACCTGTATACAAGCATATCTATCGACTCATCAATCTACCTGTATACAGGCATATCTATCTGTCCATCAATCTTATTTTATACCAATCTATCTGCGTATCAATCTACCTGTATTACCTGTCTATCTGCCTACCAATCTACAGAAACCTGGCTACTTATCTACCCACTACCAACAAAGCGTCCCTTAAAATCGATCTACCGAACCGCAGGTCACCCTGAACGGCGCGGAGATCACCCTGCCGCCAGTCTACAGCGACACGAACGACTGGCGCCGGTTTGTATTCCCATTGTATTCCAACAGCAAGGCCGATCATTTTCCTAAAACTCTGCCTTCGTCTGGTTGGATACACAAAATCGATATTATAATGCGAATGCCGTTGGCTCTGTACGCCTCTCTGCTCAAGATTGGCAGTTGCAATTCGCCCCTGCTGTTTCGCTATATGAGCCATCCGGTGCTGCGCTGGCTGCCGCTGGCTACTCTGCCTGACAGCGGGCTCAGGGCGCTCATGCTGCTCAGAGGCCGCTCGCTTGTGCTCAGCAGGTCGCCGCCGTTCCGCGTTATTGGCTCTATGGGATTAGTGTACTGGCTGAAGAGGGGAACCCATTTTAAAGATTCGGTAAGCAGTATGGTCTGCTTGTATTGTTGATTCAATTTCATACCGATTCTCTTCATATCCCAGCGATTCTCTTCATATCCCAGCGATTCTCTTCATATCCCTGCGATTCTCTTCATATCCCTGCGATTCTCTTCATATCCCTGCGATTCTCTTCATTTCTCACCGATTCTCTTCACATCTCACCGATTCTCTTCATATCTCACCGATTCTCTTCACATCTCACCGATCCTCTTCATATCCCTGCGATTCTCTTCATATCCCTGCGATTCTCTTCATATCCCTGCGATTCTCTTCATTTCTCACCGATTCTCTTCATATCTCACCGATTCTCTTCATATCTCACCGATTCTCTTCATGTCCCTGCGATTCTCTTCATATCCCTGCGATTCTCTTCATATCCCTGCGATTCTCTTCATATCCCTGCGATTCTCTTCATTTCTCACCGATTCTCTTCATTTCTCACCGATTCTCTTCATTTCTCACCGATTCTCTTTATATCTCACCGATCCTCTTCATATCTCACCGATTCTCTTCATATCTCACCGATTCTCTTCATTTCTCGCCGATTCTCTTCATATCTCACCGATTCTCTTCATATCTCACTGATTCTCTTCATTTCTCGCCGATTCTCTTCATTTCTCGCCGATTCTCTTCATACCACACTGATTCTCTTCATATTTCACCGATTGTCTTCATATTTCACCAATTCTCTTCATATTTCACCGATTGTCTTCATATTTCACCAATTCTCTTCATATTTTACCGATTGTCTTCATATTTCACCAATTCTCTTCATATTTTACCGATTGTCTTCATATTTCACCAATTCTCTTCATATTTTACCGATTGTCTTCATATTTCACCAATTCTCTTCATATTTTACCGATTGTCTTCATATTTCACCAATTCTCTTCATATTTTACCGATTGTCTTCATATTTCACCAATTCTCTTCATATTTTACCGATTGTCTTCATATTTCACCAATTCTCTTCATATTTCACCGATTGTCTTCATATTTCACCAATTCTCTTCATATTTTACCGATTGTCTTCATATTTCACCAATTCTCTTTGTAACTCACCGGTTCTCTTCATATCGATATTAATTTTCATATCCTCCCTTACTCTTGAAATATGACATTTGCCCTTCTTTTCATGTAATCATTTAAATCAACTCCATTATTCTAAATTGCTTCAATTACCCCAGGGCATCATGTACATAACCAACCGACTCACGCTGCTGGACACGCGTCCGTGCAAGCCAGTCTGGGACTACATCGAGACACAGGTCTATCCGAAACTCTGCTTCGAAATGCGCCAACCAGAGGACGTACTGGCAGCCTGGCGTACCACAGCTCGCATTGTGCTGCACACGCCTATTGGCTATACGGATCCTGACAGTAGGGCTAGTAGCATCTTTCAGTTGCGATTCATTGAATGCGAGGACGGCGACACGATTGACGGCCTGCTGTCTGAACCGTTCGGCGATCATCTTGGCGTTTGCGGATTCTCATCGAAGCTTGGGCGGGCTCTGTAAGTTTTAATGTTTTTTTTACTGAATGCAATGGGTTGCAATGTTTTTTGTTGCTATGGTGTTCCTGTGCTGTGCTATGCAGTTACTATGCCGTTGCTATTCAGTTGCTATGCGGTTACTATGCCGTTGCTATTCAGTTGCTATGCGGTTACTATGCCGTTGCTATTCAGTTGCTATGCGGTTACTATACCGTTGCTATGCGGTTACTATGACACTGCCTATAAGACTGGTGGAACCGTTGCTATGCGGTTGCTCTGCCGTTGCTATGCGATTACTATGCCTTGGCTATGCGATTACTATGCCTTTGCTATGCGATTATTATGCGGTTAATCGTGTTGCCATGCGATTACTATGCCGTTGCTATGCGATTACTATGCCTTTGCTATGCGATTATTATGCGGTTACTCTGCTGTTGCCATGCGATTACTATGCCGTTGCTATGCGGTTGCTCTGTCTTTGTTATGCGGTTACTAGGTTACGAGGGCGATTAATTACTAGGTTACTCTACTGTTGCCATGCGATTACTATGCCGTTGCTATGCGGTTACTTTGCTGTTGCTATGCGATTGTTATGTCGTTGCTATGTGGTTACTATCCCGTTGCTATGCTGTTGCTATGGTGTTCCTGTGTTGCTATGCGGTTACTATCCGGTTACTATGCTGTTGCTATTATGAGTTTCAGTGCCGTAGCTTTACGGTTCCTGTACTGTCGCTATTCGGTTACTATGCTGTAACTATGCTAGCTATATTAATTATTTTGTTTGTAACCAATTTCAGTTTACTGACTGACCCACGCGCACAAGACCAGCAGCAGCCATCCAACGGAGTCGATGCCCAAGATGACTTATCCTACATATCTAGGCTATCCCTATTTGGCGATATGCGCAACCACCTGTGCGAACTGTTCAACACCAGGCCGACATTTGAAATGCCAACTACAGCTTCGTTGATGCGGTCAGGACGACGCCCGTCCCGGAGCATCAGTGCGGTTGAAAACCAGCAGCAACAGCAGCAGAAAGGCACCGGCCGGGGTCGCGGACAGCGGACCCGGCAGATGTTGATCAACGCTAGAACATTGGCCGCTAAAACTCGCGAAGCTCGTCGCTTGGCGCGCGGCAGCGGCGGAACTTCGGCCGCCTCGTCCGCCAGCAGCGAGAATAATCTTCAACACGCTTCGTTCACCTCTACGGTGCCAACATTCAGCGTTGAATCATCGCGTCGTCGGCTACGCGAGTTATCCATGGCTCTGGCCGGTGCCGCCCCGCTGTCCAGCAGAATCTGGTCAGCCGAGGAGGACACGGTGCTGCTATTCTGTCACCTGGCCTACCTGCTTGTGTTTAACGATCGTACCTGTAAATTCTCTAGCACAGCTGCCAGTCTCATAGCCGAGCTGGCTCCGGCTAGCCCGCACAGTCAGGTCAAGACTCGGCCAGTCTGTCTGCGCCGGTTCAACCTGCTGTTCCGCGGCCGGCGCTCGTTTGAATCGCTTCGACGAGTTCGCGACTCGCTGCTGGTCCGTCTGCGGCATTCGGCCGCGGTGCGGGCTTGGCTGGTTCGGCCCCGGGCAGCCTGGCGCCGCAGTCCGCACAGTCACCCGCTGGCTGGCGACAAGGCCTGGCGGGAGCCGCATTTTCGTCGAATAGTTCTCGGCCTGCTGCACCGCGACGAGGCTGTCGAGCTGTTGAATTTAACGCCGCCAATGATGCAGCCGGATGCTGAGATGCTCGACGAGTCTGCGACTGCGCCCAAGATTGATGACAATTTTGCTGATGAAGCCAGCTCTGCCGAGGAGGGGGAGTCGCCGGAGCTGCCTGATGATCGGCGGCTTGTTGAGTTGGGCAGCGACGAAACCGCTAATCGAGTGGCTACTCACGCCCAGTGCATGATCGACACTCTGGCGGCCTACGTTTTGGTATGGAGTATCACAGAAATATCCCGGGGACACGAGGTTCCCTATGGGATATTTCACTCCCAGATAAAATATCCCAGGGACACGAGATTCCTTATGGGATATTCCATTCCCAGCTAGAATATCCTAGAGGCAAGAGGTTCCCCATGCGGGATATTCCATTCCCAGCTAAAATATCCCAGGGGCACAAAACTTCCCAAGGAAAATCCCAAGCGGAAAGATCCCCAATTTACTATAAAAAATCATAACTCTATTGGAAAGCCCCTAATTCTCAATGGGAAATTCCCTAATTTTTAATTGGGAATTCCTTTATTGTCTATGGGAATCCCCTAATTCTCAATGGGGAATTCCCTTATTCTCTATGGCTAACTCGCTAATTCCCCATGGGATATTCCCTCATCTCTCTAGGAATTCCCCGAGTCCTCTTTCGCGAATGGGTAATTCCCTAATAAATGCCCCAAGTATCGAATCCCCCATGGGAAATGATTGCAGTATCAAACCAGTCATCAG
>NIVC01000010.1:762500-772500 GCA_002269645.1 Macrostomum lignano | reverse complement strand
TTCACTGAAGATCTGGGGCTATTAGACTCCGTCACTGAAGATCTGGGACTATTAGACCCCGTCACTGAAGATCTGGGGCTATTAGACCCCGTCACTGAAGATCTGGGGGTATTAGACCCCGTCACTGAAGATCTGGGGCTATTAGACCCCGTCACTGAAGATCTGGGGCTATTAGACCCCGTCACTGAAGATCTGGGGCTATTAGACCCCGTCACTGATGATCTGGGGCTATTAGACCCCGTCACTGATGATCTGGGGCTATTAGACCCCGTCACTGATGATCTGGGGCTATTAGACCCCGTCACTGATGATCTGGGGCTATTAGACCCCGTCACTGAAGATCTGGGGCTATTAGACCCCGTCACTGAAGATCTGGGGCTATTAGACCCCGTCACTGAAGATCTGGGGCTATTAGACCCCGTCACTGAAGATCTGGGGCTATTAGACCCCGTCACTGAAGATCAGGGGCTATTAGACCCCGTCACTGATGATCTGGGGCTATTAGACCCCACCCTGAAGATCTGGAGGATATAAGTCCCTTGTCTCTGGAGATCTGGAGGGCATCAGGCTTTATCTGAAAATGTGGGTGGTATCAGTCTCCTCCCTTCGAACAGACACTAGGTCCCTGATGAATTTTATGGCATTAGTCCTCTTCCTGAAGGACTGGGGGTCCTTCATACCCTGATCATGCAGAAATGTAATGTAAATTACGTACGTACACAAAGACCAGAAACTAAAGAGTTGGTTCATCATAGCAAAGACGAAAGTCTATTTTAATATCATAAAGCTTCTATAGCTTCAGATAGACAATGTTCACTCAGAATGAGAGCAGAATGTACTTTTCTATTTCACCAAATAGTTTTTTGTGTACTGTTGTCTGGCATTGAATCATAAGACTCGAAAATAAATTTGTAGAAAGAGGCTTGACTTAAAAATAACAAAACAACAAAAAAATCTTAAGATTCATTTCAGTGAATAAAATCTACACTTTCATGTAATAAACATCTGATAGCGGGTTAAAAGAGAAAAGTTTTCAGAATGCAAAAATTGGGGCAAATAAAGTGCGTAGGCACGAGTGAGATTCTTAAATAGATACATTCAATTTTATTATAGGTTCTTCATATGTCTAGTATTAGAATATTTTCAATAATATTAAACTAAAATAATCTAAATAAAAACAAAGGAAAGCTTAATTTTACTATCAAGATATCAAGTAGAGAGGCGCATATAATATCGTATAAATCATAAGATTTTTTAGCATATTATTTCACAAGGTAAGGAGAATTTTATCAATCAAATCAACCATTGCCAATGATTTTTTGCCGGTTCAAAAAACATTCTATGAAATGTACATTACATGTACTTTGCTTGCGGTTGAACGGCCAATGTTAATATACATTAGATGGTCCTATCTCCGCTACTGATAAAAAACAGCGAGAAGATAAACCAACCAGTCACGTGACGATTTGCCTTTTCAGTCACTTGCTACTACTTGGGAAATAATAAATGTTTTAATGTTCGTTCTTATTCCGTTTAGAGTTAAACGCCTAAAGTCTCCGCTATCGCTGCTACTGATAAAACAGCGATAAGATCAACCAGTCACGTGACGATTTGCCTCTCAGTCTTACGTACTTGTGAAATTAATAGACCAGTTATATGTTCGCTCTTGCTCCGTTTAGGGTTAAACGGCCAACGTATGTACATTAGATGGTCCTATCTCCGCTACTGATAAAACAGCGGAACCAGTCACGTGACGATTTGGCTCTGACGGTTTGACTCAGTCACGTGCTACTACTTGTGAAATAAACAGAGATAAATATATGTTCGCCTGTCTCTCATATCATAAGCTCAAATAAAACTCCTGCAATCAGGTTTCTTAAGGATAATTCAAAACTCCAGAGGGCCCCCTCTCCACTCCTGATTCATTCGCTGTCTCACTCAATCTCATTAACCCATCTCACATCCTAAATGATTAAGCCTGCGGCGGATAAGCCGTGTCGTAAGCCGGCGGCGCCGCCGTAGGATTGACTGGCGCCAACTGATGGCCCTGCATGCCGTAGCCCCTGCCGTTGGCGCCGCCAGCGCCGTTAGCGCCGTAGTAAAGCGCCGACGGCGGCGGCACCGGCGGCGGCGTGAAACTGTTGGAGTTGGCGGCGGACAAGGCGGCAATGTTGGCGTAGCGACTGCCGGACCTGCCGCCGCTGCCGGAGGCGCGGGCGCCCGACGACACTGCGTCGTTGTCAGCGATTAGCGCGGTGGTAGAGCCGCCGCCGCCGCTGCCCAGCCGCTTCCAGGCGGTGACGGCTCTGGCCTTGTTTAGCGACCGCCTCCCTGCGTGAGCGAGCGAAGGTTTGGATGGTGGATTGGCTATTTCAAATTATAACCGTATGGACAACTCCATTAAAATAGAAATGATCCCCATCATTATGATCATATCTAGATCAGAATGCTCCCATCTAGATCAGAGTTCTTCCACTCCCATCTAGATCAGAATGATCCCATCTAGATCAGAACGATTACATCTAGATCAGAATGATCACATCTAGATCAGAATGATCCCATCTAGATCAGAATGCTCCCATCTAGATCAGATTGATCCCATCTAGATCAGAATGATCCCATCTAGATCAGAATGATCCCATCTAGATCAGAATGCTCCCATCTAGATCAGATTGATCCCATCTAGATCAGAATGATCCCATCTAGATCAGAATGATCACATCTAGATCAGAATGATCCCATCTAGATCAGAATGCTCCCATCTAGATCAGATTGATCCCATCTAGATCAGAATGATCCCATCTAGATCAGAATGATCCCATCTAGATCTGAATGCTCCCATCTAGATCAGATTGATCCCATCTAGATCAGAATGATCCCATCTAGATCAGAATGATCCCATCTAGATCAGATTGATCCCATCTAGATCAGAATGATCCCATCTAGATCAGAACGATTACATCTAGATCAGAATGCTCCCATCTAGATCAGATTGATCCCATCTAGATCAGAATGATCCCATCTAGATCAGAATGATCCCATCTAGATCAGAATGATTACATCTAGATCAGAATGATCCCATCTAGATCAGATTGATCCCATCTAGATCAGAATGATCCCATCTAGATCAGAACGATTACATCTAGATCAGAATGATCCCATCTAGATCAGAATGATACCATCTAGATCAGAACGATTACATCTAGATCCGAATGATCTTATCTAGATCATAATAATTCCATCTAGATCAGAACGATTTCATCTAGATCAGAATGATCCTATCTAGATCAGAATGATCCTATCTAGATCATAATGATTCCATCTAGATCAGAATGATTCCATCTAGATCAGAATGATCCTATCTAGATCAGAACGATTACATCTAGATCAGAATGATCCCATCTAGATCAGATTGATCCCATCTAGATCAGAACGATTACATCTAGATCAGAATGATCCCATCTAGATCAGATTGATCCCATCTAGATCAGATTGATCCCATCTAGATCAGAATGATCCCATCTAGATCAGATTGATCCCATCTAGATCAGAATGATCCCATCTAGATCAGAACGATTACATCTAGATCAGAATGATCCCATCTAGATCAGAACGATTACATCTAGATCAGAATGATCCCATCTAAATTAGATTGATCCCATCTAGATCAGAATGATCCCATCTAGATCAGATTGATCCCATCTAGATCAGAATGATCCCGTCCAGATCAGAATGCTCCCATCTAGATCAGAATGATCCCATCTAGATCAGAACGATTACATCTAGATCAGAATGATCCCATCTAAATTAGATTGATCCCATCTAGATCAGAATGATCCCATCTAGATCAGATTGATCCCATCTAGATTAGATTGATCCCGTCCAGATCAGAATGCTCCCATCTAGATCAGAATGATCCCATTTAGATCAGAACGATTACATCTAGATCAGAATGATCCCATCTAGATCAGATTGATCCCATCTAGATTAGAATGATCCCGTCCAGATCAGAATGCTCCCATCTAGATCAGAATGATCCTATCTAGATCAGAATGATCTTATCTAGATCATAATAATTCCATCTAGATCAGAACGATTACATCTAAGATCAGAACGATTACATCTAGATCAGAACGATCCCATCTAGATCAGAACGATCCCATCTAGATCAGAACGATTACATCTAAGATCAGAACGATTACATCCAGATCAGAAGACAGGTTATCCTTAGGTAGGCTATCAAATATCCGCGGTAAAAATGCGCTTACAATTGTTAGAGCCGTTGTCACTCTTCTTAATCTGAGTCTCCCGACAGGTTCGGCAGCAGCAGATGGTGACAACAATTATGATCACTACCAGAATCACGCTGCCGACGATGCAGCCAATCAGCATTGGAGTGCTGAAAAATCAGGTTTAATGAATTGGAATGAAAATTTACTAAAGCTACTACTCGTACCTACCATTTGAACTTTGAAACACAAGTATAGCTACTTACGAGTATTAATAAAGTAAATTATTTACTAAAGTGGCCTTTCCAAGAGCTAAGGACTACAATCCTGGGATCCCGTAGGCTTCCAGGTGTAACATGTATATAATTGTATCGGGTGACCTTGAACACGCACTCTGTGCGTGAACTTGGAGTTAACATATGATTTAAATTCTTTACAAGAGTTGTATCGGTTGACCTTGAACACGCGCTCTGTGCGTGAACTTGGAGTTAACATATGATTTAAATTCTTTACAAGAGTTGTATCGGTTGACCTTGAACACGCGCTCTGTGCGTGAACTTGGAGTTGAAGATTTGATCTACATGCTTTTCAGGAATCGTATCGGGTGACCTTGAACACGCGCTCTGTGCGTGCTATCTTATTTTTAAAACAATTTGGCTCGTTCGATTTTATAAATAAAACAAAGACAATTTATACATTCCAAATGCAGACTCAAGCGATTGAAAATCAATAACTTACTTATCCTGCAGCTTGCAGCAGTACTGTTCGTCTTCGGAGCCGCAGCATTGAGTGAAATCAGCCGGTTCGAACGGGTTGGGGCAGGTGAAAGAGCCCATGGCTGTGCCGCGAGCGTTAACAGCATAGTTGCGGCACACGTTGTTTGCTGAATTTTTTTACAGGAGTTCGCGAATATAGTCACTCGAGGAAGCGCTACACATGTATCGGCTATAAAGCAGCAAAAATATCATTTAAGTCAACGCCATTGTTAACTTACTTCTGCTAGAAGAGCCACTCGAATCCGAACTCGAACTTGAACTGTTCCCTGAAGCTTAAAGTTAAAAGAGTGATACCGATATATTTTATTCAGTTGAAAGTTGATATTTATCCGAGAAAGATACTTCTAATCATATTGACAGTCATGTAAGCGTTGAGCCAAGGACGACTGTAGGGCGTCAAACTCTGATTCTTAGAAAATCTTTAAAAGCATGCAGGAGCCTTTCAGTTTAGATTCTCAGACTATTGGGAGACTTTTGAGACTACTCAACTAGAAAGACGGGAAGCTACTGTAGTGTAGTTCAGTGCGATGTACAATATTGGCGCGCAAATATTATTAGTCACGTGTTGCAATGTATTACGTAAGACTCACGCGCACTTACTCTTCACATATATAAATATACTTGCAGGGCAAGTCGGCCCATTTCTAAGATTCTTCGTGCACTCGCAAACCCTCCGATTTTGTCTGAGTCACTACATGGCGTCGCAAGCAAACTATTGACTGATCATCACTCTCTAACCCAGCGCGGTTCCAGCCACACAAACATGGCCCAAGCTTTGCAACTCACTGCACCAGATGCATTTGATATCGATAGCGATCCACTCACACGAGCCCAGAGATGGAAGACTTGGGCACGGAGGTTCAATAGCTACATTCGCGCTGCTGGCATCACAGATGCGACACAACAGCTGGAGTTGCTGGTCTACACAGCGGGAGAGAAGTTGGAAGACTTTATGGAAGACAACAGTGTTCAAAAAGGAAAATCTACAAACGAGCTCATCCAAAAGCTACAAGAGATCTTCGACCAGAAAAACAGCGTCGTCTTCCTCCGGTACCAATTCGAGACCTGCAGACAGGAGGAGGGGGAGTCCATCGATGCGTGGTACCATCGGCTGCGCAAGGCCGCGGATCAATGCGAATTCGGAGAACTACGGGACTCTCTCATCAGGGACAAGGTGGTCGCCCACTACCGATCGGAGAAGATCAGAAGGGAGCTCCTTCAGCTGAACGATATCTGTCTAGCTGACGTACTGAAGCGAATCCGAGCAAGGGAAGCTGCGGAGCAACAGGCACAGGCCATGGAAGAAAACAGCTCAGGTGGCGCCGGCACCATGACGACCGCGAACGTGGCAGCGCTAGGCCCACCCCGAGCACGACCGTCGCAGCCATTCAGAAGGGATCCTGAAATGAAGGACGGTGGCATCAGCTGCGAGCGCTGCGGACGGCCGGGTCATCGAACGTGCGAGGCTGCTAGAGACAAGGCATGTCGACGCTGCGGTAAGATTGGCCATTTCGCCCGGGCATGTCGGGGAACGTCCAGAATACCCGTGAGAGCTGTCAACGAACCGGACGATCGCTCCTACGGGCAAGTCGAATATCTGCAGGACAACTCCACTGAGCACGAGCTTTTCAGCCTCCGAAATAGCGGATCAGCATGGACTCAAGCCACCGTCAACGGATTCAAGACAACCCTGCTTATCGACAGTGGAGCGGCCTGCAACATCATCGACAGAGAGGCCTTCGAAAGGATGCCACAGAAGGCCAGGCTCCAAGCAGCCAGTGATCGGGTCTATCCCTATGGAAGCCAACAGCCACTGAAGCTGCTCGGCAAGACCGACCTACAGGTCAGCGTTTTCGGTTGCCAGGAGACGCTTCCGTTCCTGGTGCTGGACGGAAAGGGTGCTTGCATAATAGGCCGCAGGAGCGCGGAAGACCTAGGAGTTCTGCGAGTCGGCCCGGAAGACAAGGCAGCGTGTGAGCTACGCTCGGAGTGTCCGACTGACAGGCTGCTAGCCGGCGTTCCAAAAGACCTTCGGCAGTCCCCAGGTGCTCTATCTTTAGACGAAATCCTCAAGGAAAATGCACAGGCCTTCGACGGAATCGGCTGTCTTAAGAACTACGCAGCCCGCATCTTCCTGGAAGAGGGCGCAAGACCAGTGTGCCATCCACCATCAAGAGTGCCAATTCACCTCGCCCCAGCAGTGGACGCCGAGCTCCAGTACCTAGAAGAACAAGGCATCATTGAGCCAGTGGAGGGACCCTGCCCATGGGTTTCTCGTATCGTCGTCGTCCCCAAAGAAGCTCCTGGCGAGATCAGGATCACTCAGGATCTGAGGGAGCTAAACAAGTCTGTCGTCAGGGAGCGACACCCAATACCGACCTTTGAGGAGGTAACAGGCGACATGGCAGGAGCGACGCTGTTCTCAGAGTTGGACGTCGCAAAAGCATTCTATCAAATCCCTGTGTCAGAGGAGTGCCGGCATCTTCTAACTTTTTCAACGCCTCGAGGTCTTCGGCGGCTGACGAGACTCTGCATGGGGCTATCAACGGCGCAGGAAATTCTTCAAGCTGTTATGTCATCCGTGCTGGCTGGACTTTCAAAAGTAAAATGGATCCACGATGACATTATTGTCTATGGCCACAGCGTGGCGGAACATCACAACAATCTGCGGGAGTGCCTCCAGCGGCTGGCGCAGCACGGACTGACGCTCAACCCGGCCAAGTGCAAGCTGGCACGAACGCAAGTCACCTTCATGGGGATGCGATTGTCGAAGGACGGAGTCAGGCCAACCGAGTCAAAGCTGGAGGCAGTTAATGCATTTGCAGAGCCAACGAATGTCACGGAGGTGCGCTCGTTCTTGGGACTTGTCAACTACCTGGCCGCATTCACCCCGAGGCTGGCGGACCTGGCAAAGCCGCTGCGCAACCTGACAAGGAAGGGCCAGCCCTGGGCATGGGCCGATCTGGAAAGACAAGCCTTCAGCGACATCAAGTCTCAAATCGCGTCAAGTGGCTCTCTTGCCTTTTTCAACCATCGTCTTCCGACGCAACTCATTGTCGACGCTGGGCCAGCGGGGCTGGGTGCAATCCTGTCACAGACACAATCGGACGGAACCAGGCGGCCTATCGCATACGCTAGCCGGACACTGTCGGACGTTGAGCAACGCTATTCCCAAACAGAGAAAGAGGCGTTGGCCGTGAAGTTCGGCTGTTTAAAGTTTCAATTCTACCTCCACGGCGCGCCGATGTTCACGGTGCAAACCGACCACAAGCCACTGGTTGCTCTGTTCGGCAGCAGTTCGAGACCCCCTCCGAGAATCGAAAGGATGGCATTGCGCATTCAGCATATGAAATTCACAGTCGAGTACCAGCCGGGCCCGCTCAACCCGGCAGACGTGCTCAGCCGACAGCCACTGCCGACACCCGCACCGAATGTGGGCGAAGAGCTGGATGCACTTTCCATCGCCGCTGTTGTACAGGCGGCCGTACCAAATGCGCTGTCACTGACCAGCGTACAGAAGAGCTCGCAAAAGGACGCAACAATTCAAGCGGCGATTCGCGCCTTAGAGACAGGGCGGTGGAGCCTGGAGTCAGCAGAACTGCGGTCGCTGCATGCGCTGCGTCACGAACTGTCGGCAGTGGACGGGGTGCTCCTACGGGGCCAGCGGATCATCATCCCGGTGGCGCTCCGACGGCTTGTACTGGATCTAGCGCACCGGGGGCACCAGTGCACACGTAAGACGCTGGACCGGCTGAACACCAAGGTCTGGTGGCCAAGGATGCAACTGGAGACGGAGCGCTTCATAGCCACGTGCCGGGCCTGCCTGGCGACCTCGCATGCCGCTGACGTGACTGCATCACCGCTAAAGCCGACGCCCATCCCGAAGGCGGCCTGGCTGACGCTCGGGGCGGATCTGCTAGGACCCATTCAAGGCAGCATGCTGCTAGTCTGCGTCGATCAATACTCCCGATTTCCCGAGGTGGAGGTTGTCCAGACCACGACGGCTGAGGCGCTAATCCCTCGACTGAGGAGTTCATTCGTCCGGTTTGGAATCCCTCAAACGTTAGTTACTGACAACGGCCCACCGTTCTCTTCAGCCCAGTTCAAGAGCTTCCTGGACAGCTACGGAATTCGGCAGCGCCTCATCACACCGTTACATCCACAGGCCAACGGCGCCACCGAGCGTTTGAATCGTTCCATCAACAAGGTGGTGCGCGCTGCGATCGCACAGAAGCGCGACTGGAGAGCGGCCCTTGACGAGTGGCTGCTGGCCTATCGGTGCACGCCTCAGCGAACAACTGGACGGGCGCCTGCCGAGCTCCTCATGGGTCGCGTGCTGAACGACTCCATCCCGTCGGTCAGACCGTCGAGACCGGTGGCCATCGCGGACCGGCAGCTTCGGCAGCGCGACGCACTTCGAAAGGCGCAAGGCAAGCTCTACACAGACCGGAAGCGACTGGCGAGACCGCACAAGCTCAAGGTTGGCGACACAGTGCTGCGGCGGCGACTGAATCCGCTCAAGGGAGACACGCCGTTCGAGTGGGACCCCTGGCTCATCGAGGAGATCAAGGCGGACTCGGCGACGATACGACAGGGTGCCAGAGTTTGCAGGCGGCACTGCACCGACCTAAAGCGAGTGGCACCGGAGTCCGAGCCTGACAATCCGGGCGAGCTGCCAGCGATGCCGCAACCGGAAGTGAATGCGCCTCCGCCGCAGCCAGCCGCAGGCGAGCGAGCGGCCTCGCCCATTGCGTTGCGGCCACATCCCCGGGCGGCGAAGGTGAACGTGAACTACAAGGCTTGAAAAAGGTTTTTGTTAAACAGTAGCATCTGATTTTTTGTATTTTTTGCTGGACTTTTGCTAAAATTGTAACAGAATGAAATTTAACAAAAACAGATTTTTTAAACCCAACTTTAAAATTTTGCTTTTAAGCCGTATTTGAGGAGAGATGTAGTGTAGTTCAGTGCGATGTACAATATTGGCGCGCAAATATT
>NIVC01000010.1:717500-757500 GCA_002269645.1 Macrostomum lignano | reverse complement strand
TAAGTTTACATTATCTAACACCGTGACATCCACGTTTTGCAAGCGATACACTGCTCCAATTTTATATTTTCTTACATTGGATGGTATTTTTACATTGACCTGCTTATGAATGCTAAAGCATTACATATATTTTCTTGATAAATACGAGCAAATTTATTTCTATATGAAATTGTTCATAACGATACTTCGATGATAATTATTTTTGCATTGGGAAAAACGTTAAGCAATTTCCTAAACAATTATTAAATTTTGCGAACTAAACGATATTTTTGTCAAATTTGGATTATAAAATTTTGTTCCAGTCATTGTACACTAAAACTGAGAGTAATAAAAATCCTTTCTACGAAAAAAATAAAAGCCTTCTCTGGACAAAATTTTACATAGATATAATATTCGGTGTTTACACCTCGATCTGAATTGCTAGATTCAATTCAGTAGGGATGAAGTAAGTATATTTAAACATTTAAAGCATATTGATACAATTTACAGCCACATTATCAATGAACTAAACCCCAGCATACAGAATAAATCAATGCAATATTAATAATACACATATTTACGCAGCTAAACTGTGTCTGATTAAAAGCAATAATAAAAAATTACGGAAATAAAAATTCACAATTCTCTTCTATAAATAAATACAATATTTTAGTGCTATAGTTATCAAGTACGGGTTAAAATCAGAATCAATTCCGCGGCTTGGTTAAAAGTAAATACGCTACGCAGACGCAATGCATAAATACAGTAATTAAAAAAGGAGTAAAAAGTTCAGACTTCAAATGTTATTTATTTTTTATTTATTTTTTATTTACTTCAGTTTTAGCCGGCCAACACTTGTGTACCTGTAGCTTGAGTCATGAACTGTAGTGTAAATATACGGATACAGAATTCTAATAATCCCGTCAGTTCGAGAGAATTAATAGCCAGAATATATATGTAATACACACGAGACAACAAGTGTAGTAATATTGTAATAGCAAGATTACATTTAGAATTAGTCAACAAATTTACGTGGCATAAAGTATTTTTTTGTTGCAACAGGTTTAACCCATCGCGTATTTTCTAGTCCACTCCTTGGCGACATTGTTGTATTTGTCCTTGTCTGATTTGTACATTCTGGCGATCTCGGGCACGAGAGGATCATCTGGATTCGGGTCGCATAGCAGGCTGCAGATGCTGAGCAGAACCTGGCGATGGTTGCAAATAATTAAGAGAGATAAGGGAGGTAGAGACAAGACACAGAGATTGAGACAAGACACAGAGATTGAGACAAGACACAGACATCCAGACAAGACACAGAGATTGAGACAAGACACAGAGATAGAGACAAAACACAGAGATTGAGAAAAGACATAGACACAGAGATAGAGACAAAACACAGAGATAGAGACAAGACACAGAGATAGAGACAAGACACAGAGATTGAGACAAGACACATAGATAGAGACAAGACACAGAGATACAGACAAGACACAGAGATACAGACAAGACACAGAGATTGAGACAAGACACAGAGATACAGACAAGACACAGAGATAGAGACAAGACACAGAGATAGAGACAAGACACAGAGATTGAGACAAGACACAGAGATTGAGACAAGACACAGAGATACAGACAAGACACATAGATAGAGACAAGACACAGATTGAGACAAGACACAGATTGAGACAAGACACAGAGATTGAGACAAGACACAGAGATAGAGACAAGACACAGAGATAGAGACATGACACAGATTGAGACAAGACACAGATTGAGACAAGACACAGAGATAGAGACAAGACACAGAGATTGAGACAAGACACATAGATAGAGACAAGACACAGAGATACAGACAAGACACAGAGATACAGACAAGACACAGAGATTGAGACAAGACACAGAGATAGAGACAAGACACAGAGATAGAGACATGACACAGATTGAGACAAGACACAGATTGAGACAAGACACAGATTGAGACAAGACACAGATTGAGACAAGACACAGAGATTGAGACAAGACACAGATATTGAGACAAGACACAGAGATAGAGACATGACACAGATTGAGACAAGACACAGATTGAGACAAGACACAGAGATTGAGACAAGACACAGAGATTGAGACAAGACACAGAGATAGAGACATGACACAGATTGAGACAAGACACAGATTGAGACAAGACATAGAGATTGAGACAAGACACAGAGATTGAGACAAGACACAGAGATACAGACAAGACACAGAGATACAGACAAGACACAGATTGAGACAAGACACAGAGATAGAGACAAGACACAGAGAATGAGACAAGACACAGAGATACAGACAAGACACAGAGATACAGACAAGACACAGAGATAGAGACAAGACACGGATGTAAATAAACATCAGTAAAACACATTCCTAAATTACAATTGAGCAAAAAAATGCACGCGCATCCTACAGACGCCAACCTTAGAAATGGTGAGGGCGGGACTCCACTGGCTGCGCAGGATGTCCAAACAGATGGAGCCGTTGCTATTAATATTCGGATGGTAAATCCGTGTAGTGAAAGCGACTTTCGGTGGCTTGAACGGATAATCAGTGGGGAAGTGGATAGTGAGAAAGAACACGCCGCCGTGATAGGGACTCTCAGAGGGGCCCATGATGGTTGCCTGCCAGTGGAACAGGTCGTCACCAACTGGCCCAGCCGAGCACTGGGCTGGCGGGTCGCGGCCCAGATCCTGCAGCTCCTTGTTGATGCGTTTCAGAGCCATTAGTGATATTTATTAAGATCTGGGCTGTCCCGTCGGATTTAAACAGAGTTACAGAAAACAGACGGCAGCTGTAATTTGTTAATAGTTTGTGTTTACAATGCTTTAATTTTTAATAAAACTAAACTTTAACCACCATCAATCTGTAACAAGAGTTTCTATAATTGAGTTACCAAAACATTAGGAACTATGAAGTGAAACTGATGCGTGATAATGGGGCCATAGCCCAGTGGTCAAGCACAGCACTCTAATGCACCAGAAGCCCAGGCTCGATTCCAAATGCAGTCGCATTAATTTGAGGCTGAATTGTAATCTTGGCTTGGCTCTGCTTGTGCAATTAACACCCTTGAAGGCCAACCCCCAAGGCACAGTGAAGTGTACATGCTTAGCAATAAATAAAGTTAGGGCTGCTGTACACTCCTGTGTGAGTGTGCCTGTGCATATGACTGTGCACATATCCTTGTGTTTGTATATCCTGCCACACCAGGATAGCAGCCGGATGCTTCTTGCTATTGTATTTGGGGGTGCTTGCTATTGTATTTGGGGGGTGCTTGCTATCTGGGGGATGCTTGTGGTCTTAGGATGTTTTCTTTTTAGAGGGAATGTCTGTTGTCTTTGTGAAGGCTTTATTTTGTTGTCGGTTTGTTACTTATAGAGAACAGAGATTCTATCTAGATGTCCCCTATTAGGGGGCAAAGATTGCTAGTATGAATCTAAATCTTATCTGTTTTTTTACTATGCATAGCCAACATGTACTATGGCTATGTAGGTTATCTAGCAAAAGCTACTTGGGAAATTTTATCCCACCAACCTAATTTACTAGACTTTTTATCATCCAATTATCAATTGCTTCTATCCTTATCAAAAAAGCTAAGAAATCATTGAATAAGCAGTAAGAACTCAATATTTGGCTAAAAAACTTTTTCATCTCAAAACTAGCAAAGTTCTATAAAGCTAGCATCACAAGTCTTCACAAGCAATACTAGAAGGTCATTGAAAATGGTAGCAAATACTTCATTTTATTAAGCTGCTTTAGTGTTCTTTAAAAACTTGGTATGATATAAATTTCCACAATTTGCAAGAATTTTTATTTTAATCCAATGTATATGCTTAATTTGCATTAGGCCTACTTAAAAGTAATTATAATAATTGTTTTATTTTTAAGCCTGCAGGTGTAGCAATCACAGATCATCAAGCTACCACACTATACTAAAGCAATAAGTTATCTGATTGACTATAGTGGCTAGTATATATGTAGTTATCTGATTGACTATAGTGGCAAAAGATTGTTTTTTATTTTTTTTGTTTTATTGAAGGTTTCTTCATATTGAGACAGGCATTAATAATAGCTCTAATACTTTTAAATTTTACTCGTTTTATGTTCACCTTTCTTAGAAATTCCTTTATTCAAATCCATGTGAAATATTTATTTGTTTGAATGTTGTGGTTTGCAAAAATATTTCTGCAATTATTATTTTGTTTAAACTATAATGAATTTTGGGTATAAATAGACACGTTGAGCAGACTTGAGGAAGCAACCGTTTGCTGCCTCTTGGTTTTCAATAAGCAAACTTAGTTTGTTCTAAATATTGAAATCACTTAAAGATTTAATCATTTCTTAGAGTAGAAGCCCCAAATTGGGAGTAGTATTAATATCCGCTAAAAAGTGAGAATCACCTCAGGGCAGGAAAATGATAGAAAATAGTGAATTTGCCTCAGGGCAGAAGAACCGCTTCATAGCGAGGGAAAGTGGCCTCAGGGCAGGGAAAATATAAAGCTGTGACCCTCTGATCCTAGGAACACCACGACTGAGAGATATAAGAGTAGATAGTGCCAATAGACCGCTCAGGCAAAAGGTACAATACATGTACAACCGCTACCATTAGATAAGTAGACGCTACCAATATAATTAGATAAGTAGACGCTACCAATATAAATAGATAAGTAGATGCTACCAATATAAGTAGATAAGTAGACACTACCAATATTAGTAGTACATTTATGCAAAAAGTACATTAAGTAGAAAGACAGAATTAATAGGCCTGCAACAACTTTGGTGGCAGCGAGTAAAGCTAAACAAAAGAATAATTAAGAGCCCTAGGACAATATAAAACAAATGAAGAAAACTTGCTTGCTTTTTTGCCTATATTTAGGAAAAGGTCTGATAAGCTAAAATTATGCATTTATACTTGTTGGATATTGCTTTTTAAAAAAACAGGTATTGGAATAAAGTATCAGAATTGGGATATCAATGATACTCAAGTTTGGGTATTAGACTTTTAAGTATTGGCAATACTTTTTTCAGAATGGGTATTGGAATATTGGTTTTAACTTTTCATTAATACTTTTTTAAGTATTGTGCCCAACATTTTTAATAGGATAGAATTCATTCCAAAAACAAATAATAGCATTTTGTATAAAAGTAAAAAATAAATTTGTATAGCTGTAACTGCAAAACTTCTTTAATTTTTTTCTATGGCCCTGAGGGAGCTTTAGTAAATTAATATTGGCACTACTTAGGGATGCCAATTCTGGTTAACCAGTTAATTGAAAAACCGGTTTTGGTCCCAAAAACCAGGTTTTCAAAAACAAGTTTTTCGGTCCAGTTTTGGTCTGGTTTTTTCACTTTTTTAAATATATTTTTGTATTGTTATATTGCAGGTCGTAATTAATACAAACTATTTCTAACTATTCAACCATAATTTATGAATTTTGAATCACAAATCATGACTTTTAGATGAAATATATATTATGAAAAGGAATAGGGCCTAATCTAATAATCATATTGATCAAATGAACAAAGCAATGTGCAATATATCTGTCTTAATATCATATTATTAACTATATTACCTATTGTCATTAATAAATATGATTTTGTTGTGTGGTTAGATTTTGATTTAATAATTTAACTGACTGTGAACTATTAAGTCTGTGTTGTGCACACTACATATGTTATTGAAAATTTGAAAGTAAATTTTCTATTTTTACAGCAATTAAGAGGAGAGGGAAGAGATGAGATGAGAGAGGGATGAGAGAAGCAAGAAAAGAGAGAAATATGAAGAGATAAAAGAGCAGCTCAATAAAAAAAGAGAAAGGAGAGATGAGAGAGCAAAGATAAGAAGAAAGAAAAGTGGGAAAAGAGACAAGAGAAAAGGGGAGAGAGGAGAGAGGAGAGAGGAAAAAAGAAAAGAGATGACAGGACAGACAAAAGACAAGAGAAGAGAGGAAACAGAAGTGAAGATAGAAGTTTAAAAGGATCCAAGGGATATAGAGAGAGATAGAAGCAGAGGTCAGAGTTTTTCAATATATGTTTTTGATCGACATTGCCTGATATTCTGCGCAGCACCCCAGCCAACGAGATCAATGCTTGCCTCAAATCCTAATTTTACACAAATTCATTCCATTCTGTGTTTACCTCTATTCATTGACAAGTCCATTAACCTCTAACTATTAACAAGTCTTTGTTTGTGTATGATTTTAGACTTTAAAACACAGGCAAAAATAGTTCTGAGGATTAGAATTCCCTGGGTTCAAAATCCACGGGTTTTAACAGCTTGTAGGGCCTATATGATAATATTATTTATATTATATATAGCTTTTAAACAATTAGTTTCTATTGATAATGAGATCAGTCTAGAAAGCAAAGCAGGTATATTAATGCACATACATGCGCAACTGCTGGCCGACCTGGCCGATCTGGCCACCGTAAATTGTGGTGGACCAGGGGTAAGTCGCAAAAATGCCCACCCCAAAGAATACAGACGTAGTACTAATTAGATGACGAGGCATTTAGCCCTTATAAGACAGTCATAGTTACTCCTGCCGTTTACCCAAAATTACGTTAATGTTGCTCTATGGTTTCTTTCACAGGTAAGTCGCATTTCTGGTCAAAAAGTAAGTCGCATGGCCAGTGTAAATCAGGGGGGTTGCGCATGTATGTTAATGCACTGATTTACTTTTTCCAGTTATTATTCCATTTTATCTGTTTGCACAGTAAAAAACTACCAACCTTTACAAAATTTCCCATTGAAAATGAATAATAAATTGAATGTACCCTTCATTTGGTAAAAGACGAGTACACTACTAGAGAAAGAAGATATGATACAAAATAAATTTCAAGCATATTTTTATGGTGCGAGCATGCTAAATGACCTTTTTTGAGTGGTCTGGCAACAAAAATTGGTAAACCAATTTTGAAACTGGTTTTGGCCAAAAACTGGGTTTTAAAACTGGTTAACCGGTTCCACAAAATTGACGGTTTTTGGCATCCCTAGCCCTACTAATATTATTGCTATATTAAAATCCAATAATATGCATATTTTTCTAGCAAAAATATGTAAGCCTATTGTTTTATGTGCCTTGGGTAATTTTTTTGTTCTGCATGCTTGATATATAAAGTATACCCTAGAAAGCTTATCGATCTAGGGCCTAACAAATATATTTGGGTTACACCAAATTTGTCAACAGATAGCAAATTAGCAATAGCTAAGTTGTTAATGTACCTTAGGGCCTATTGAATCAAATGACTATAATGAGCAATTTAGGCCTACTTATTTCAGTCTAAATTACTCAAAAATAATGACCCCGTAAAAATGGTTTAGGTTTGAAACCATTTGACTTAGATAAAATCTATTTTACTAAATACTAGGGCCTAGATAGGCCCTACTCACTCTATTTGGAAGCTTTACATACCATAGTTTAGATCAGGGGTGGTGGAGCCTAATATTTTAGGGGGGCACTAAGCATAGGGCAAGTGGGCACAGGTAGGCCTACCTTTATGGCTTTATAAGCTGTTAATTAGGGCCTAAAATCAGAAAAAAAGCACTAAAAATTATCACTTGAACTCATTTTCTAGGGGGGGTGGGGGAGGGCACGTGCCCTCAGTGCTGCAAGCTCACACAGTTTTAGGCCCCCAGTTTTTTTGTCATTGGTACCATTTGGTGGCATTGGTTTTCACGAATACTTGACTAATTTGACTTAAAAAAGAAAATGTTTCTTGTTAGCTATATCTTTTTAGTTTTATTATTTACTAGCCTAATGAAAAGGAGTCTAAATATAATTTAAAAAAAAATAAAACCTTTGCAAAAATACCTACAGAAATCAGCCTTAGCCATAGGTCAAAAATGCATGAGACGATTTTTTCGATGCTTTATGGGCTATAATCCTGGGGCCTTTTCATATTACCAATTCCAGAACCAGAATCGGTTCGGAATTCCAAGAAAAACAGCAGTATAACTATTAAACTCTGTTAATATTTGACTGCCTTAACAACCTAACTTAGCACAATTTTTCACTTTCTTCTTGGCAATTGTCATTCAATAATAAAAACTTTATAGCACGTATCTCCCTCTTGTTATGGAGACAAAAAGTTATACTTCACAAATTGGTTCTGGTTCTGGAACCAGAGCAAGCAAGGGCCTTTTCATATTGCTTTTCATAAGCGCAAACTTAAGCGCTTTAATGATTCTATTAAGCTTATTGCTTTGCTTAATGCGCTTTTAACCCTCTTTCAAAGGAAACAGTTATAATTTCAGCTGCTCTGTTAATTTTTGTACTTTTTTAACAATAAAAAGCACGTTAATTAATGACAGATTTGAGTCTTGACTTGATATTAACCACGATGAGACTGATGGCACGATTTTGTGCCAACATAGTAAAACCGCCCCCGACTGACGCCTGGCTCAGACCGGTGGATTAGAGCAGTCAAATTTTTTTTCATGACTGCTCGATTATCGGTTCGATATCGTCACATAGAATGTTTTAGCTCAAGCCTTAGAGCTCGTGTACAAACCTCTTCCAGACTGAAGCAACTTTTCAAGCAGTCTTTGCCAAGTAGACTTTGACACACAGCCCTAGTGTTCCCACCGGTGCAGTCAAACTTGCCTTAAGCCTTATAGCATTTTATTACTAGCAGCGTTGTACTTAGACGAGCATAGTATAAATTAAATCATGAGCTCTGAGTCTGATTCGGAGACCGACAACGCGACAGAGTCCCCAATAGTTACCGATGACGAGTCTCTGAGCGACTATGAAGAGCTGTATCCAGACATACATGAAGAACAGAACCTTGTGGCTCCACCTGGCGATTGGGTGCTCGTACAAGAAGGGGCGGACAACAGGCCATCCCCAACGCCCGACTTTCTCGGATCACCTGCAGAGTTCGACCCGACTGGCAGCCACCTGAAACTGCCGATGGAAACGAGTCGGCCTTCCTCAAGCTGTACCCGCCGGACGATATGTTTGAGAACCTACGCAGATGGACCAACAGCAAGGCATGGAAGACGTATGAAGAGTGCGAGGTCGTCGAGGCTGTTCCCAAAATTATCATGAGCTGGAAAGACTGCACGGCCGACGAGATTCGCCAGGTGATCGGCATTATGCTTTTGATGGGTGTTGACAAGAAGCCAGAGCTGGCCCACTACTGGTCGGGTGATTCCGTGTACTATACTGCGACTTTCTGGCGCAACCGTTCTCTCTGTCAAGGGATCGATTCAAACAAATATTGTCCTGCCTGCGCTTCTACGACTCGGATCAACCTATCGGTGATGAGCTGTCGGCGAAGATGCGTCCCTTTCTGGAGCAAGTGCAGTTGTTGTGCAAGAACTATATGCCCAGTCAGAAACTATCCGTGGATGAGACTCTGGTCCTCTACAAGGGCAGAGTCGAATTCAAGCAGTACATCCCTTCAAAGCGAAGCAAGTATGGCATAAAAATTTACTGCCTTTGCGAGGCCGAGAGTGCCAACTTGTGGAACATTGCTGTCCATACTACAAGTGAGGCAAACCAGCAGTTTGGCAACGGGCTCGGTTGTCATGAACTATCGATGAGCGAAAAAGTCGTGGCCGACCTCTGCCGTGGTCTGTACCACTTCGGCCATCATGTCTTTACGGACAGTTGGTTTACGTCTACTCGGCTTGGGAAGTGGCTGCTGGAACGTGGCACCCTGCTGACTGGCACTGTGCGTTCGGACCGAGGTGTTTCAGCAGTTTTACGTGCCGTGAATCTGCACCCGACTCCATCAGCGTTTGCACGCTCAAGTGACTTGCTTGCCTGCAAGTTTGTCGACAGGAAGCAGAGCGGCACGAAGGTTTTGTACCTCTTGGACACCGCAGGCACTGCTGTCTGCAATTAAGTCCAGCGCATTCGTCGCGGCGGTGAAGTCCAGATGATCGCTAAACCAGCCAGCATCACTGCCTATGCTGCCAACATGGGGGGCGTCGATCACATGGACGCCTCGCTGCACCCGTACCTTGCGAACCGGAAAAGCCTTCGCTGGTTCCACAAGCTTGAGTTTTACCTGATGCTCGTGCTTGTTAGGAATGCTTGGGTTGTGTACCGGCAGGCGGGCGGCACGAAGAACTACCTGGGCTTTCTGCGCCTTGCCATCAGCAGTCTGGTGGAGCGCACCGGAAACTGTAGGCGGCGTCGGACACTTCCTGGGGCAGCTGCTGCCGCGGCTGCTGGCGATGGTGGGCACTTGCCGAGCAAGGCACCCAGGCAAGGAGACCAGCCCAGGACTCGGAAACGGTGCCGAGCGTGCTACGCCGCTGGGCAGACCAAAAGGACTGTCTTCGTCTGCGAGACCTGCCCAGGACTACCCGCGCCCTCTGCCCTGGCGTCTGCTTCAACCAGTGGCATGCGCAGAACGGGCACTGAACGGGCGCTTCGTACAGTTTTAATTATTTATTACCTTACCATGGTAGAAGCAAACCAGAATAGAAGAAATCTCTACATTCAGAGAATAGAGAAGAGAAGGAAATAGGAGAAAGGAGTGATGAGGGAAATGAGGGATTAAGGAGGACAGAGGAGAATGGAGAGCGAAGAGAAGAAGAGAGGGAGAGAATATATAAAAGGGTAGAGAAGACAATAGAAGAGAGAGAGTCAGAAGAGGGGAAAGGAAAGAGTACAGAGGAGAGTTAAGAAGAGAAAAGAAGAGAAGAAGGGAGAGGAAAAGAGAGAGAAAGAGTAGAGAGGAGAGAGGAAAGAAGAGAGGAGAAAAGAAACGAGAGAAAAGAGAGGAAACAGAAGAGAAGATAAAAGTTTCAAATGATCCAAGGGACATAGGGAGAGGCAGAGGCAGAGGGTTAGAGTTTGCCAACAGACATACAGACAGACAGTGCTTTAGACAGATTGCCTGACATTCTGCGCAGCACCCTTCAACTTTAACTTTAAATAACAGGTTTAGACTTGAGTTCTGTGCTTGACTACTTGCCTGCGAGTTGGCTTGTCATTGTTGACTGTGTTCAACCTTTCCGTGCACTTTCGTTAATGACTTTCTGAATATTCTAAAAGCTTACTGTTAGAATTCAGTTAAGGTGTTGTTGTAATGCTTATGTTCCTGAATCTTTCCTAAGCTTTTTCTGTATTTTTCAGGAAAATGTGCATCTTATATTGTGCTTCTCGGGTTGTTTTTATAGTTGTTATTTTTTACTCTGTTTCACAACCCAATTATTGCATTCTCTTGAACTCTTGAACAGTCATACTGTTGCAACACCGATATTATCAGGTCCATAAACGCACGCTTGCTGGATCGCTTGGTTTTCACATCATTTTACATGTTCTTTTTATCAAATACACAATTCCCTATTATGTTTGGCTCTATCTGTTGAAAAAATATTTTCGTCCTACGCACGCTGGTGTCTATGGCCATTAACTGAAATCTCAATTCCAGACGACATCATTGTCCAAATTGTCAGCTAGGGGTTAGAAATCAAAGTGGTTGGGAGACGGAAATGGGGGTGTGGGGGCGAAGCCCCCACATCTTAATATCTGCCACGTCTATGGTAGAAGCCAAGGGTTAGAAAAAATCAGTTCGTTCAGTTCCAGACAACGGCAGAACACACGAAATCATAGAGAATGATATGTCTATGGTCAAGACGATGGAGTTTTAAAGAGTCGCTGTTCATCGGGCGAGTAGAATCATTTTCATAGAGTCGCGATAGAATGGAAGGCATTCATTTTCCAATCAATTGGCGCAATCTGCCTATCGACGAATTAGGCAATGTCGACTCGTTCGAACTGAACTTTATTTCCGAGACATCAAACATCGACCGACGCGACGATGAACTGCCGTGCCTAGATGGCGAGCAACTTGATGTTAACGAGATGGATCGAGTAGAAATTGAAAGCCTACCTGCCGAAACGAGGAAGCAGATGTACATTCACGGTGAACGCTTCCTTAATTTCCTAGCGAGTGAGAAACTACGAGACGTTTCAGAAGTGCCGGCCGAAACCCTCAATCAGAACTTAAAGTACTTCTACTTTAAATTGAAGCGGCAGGATGGAAATTCATATTCCCTGCTCCTGGCTCGGATGCCACTGTCTCCATCCAATCGGGCCTATGCTTTACCGGCTTCAATAGTCACGACAACCCTGTGGCTAAGTTCAATTTCAATGGATGCACCTTTAATCAATGCAAGTTCAACTAAATTTTGTGAGACATTTGTGCGACGAATTAACTGTAGCTAAAAGTGTGCTTTTGAATGTTATATGTTAAGTTTAAAATATACGCGTTAACTTAAAAAATTATACCACTTCTAAAAATTCCAAACAATGACCGGTCATTGTATGAATGTCATTGCCTTGAACGAAATTACCATATACATTTTGAACAATGGCTGTGCTATCTATACGCGAAAGATGATGCGAACATAAACTATAAATAATCGTCAGTCGGATGCGGTTTTGCTGGCTTGGCACGATATCGTGCCATCAGTCTCGTCATGGAGCGCAAAAAATGTCTATGGCACAATTTCGGTCCAAGCCGTCCGGAACCGCGGGTGTGTTGGTATAGGAGGCTAGTCAGGAAAAGGTAGCATTATCATTCCGTAATGCTTGTGACTATATGCTAGAGTATTAAAGGGGTTGTCAGTTACTTTTACATTGTCACATTGTCACAAAACCGGCGAGAGGCATTGCTGTCCATTCCGCCGACTCCCCTGAGCAGGCATACAAGCGCGCGGATACGTACGCAGTCATACGCACAGGCACACACTCAGACAGGAGTGTACAGCGGCCCTAACTTTATCTATCGTTAGGCATGTACACTTCACTGTGCCTTAGCCCTCAAGGGCGTTAATTACCCGAGAAGAGCCAAGCCGAGATTCCAATTTAGCCCCAAATCAATGTGACTGCACTTGGAATCGAGCCTGGGCCACTGTCTAGACGACTAAGTTTTGTAACTCAAAGAAAACGTGACTTCGGGTTTCTTTTGCAATGCATTGACCCGATTGTATTTTGAAATCGAATGAGATTTTAAATTGGCTAGAAAACCTCTCAGTGCTTAGTGGCATCAGTTTCGGGTCGGTAATTCAAGGTCCTGGCCTTCTGTCGTCACTCGAGTCGGAACTTGACCCAGTCGGCGCTCGTCTCGATCTCCGCCTCCACCTGAGCGTCGGTGAACAGCAGCAGGCGGCAGGCTCAGAGCTCTCAGCTTGCTGTTGTACAGCACGTGTCTGCAGCTGGCGTCACTCATAGCGGCTGCAACGCACTCAACAGCGCTGCTCACATGCGGTACATCGGTGAAGCAGTACTCGGAGTTGAAGCTCTCGTGCTTGAAGGCGGCGGCCGTCCAGACGCCGGCAGTCGTCGGCAGTCGGGCATCGCCCGCGAACTCGCAGGCAAATCCGAAGCTCGATTTGCAGTTCGAGTCAGCCAGAGTCTTGTCTTCGTGCAGTCGGAGGCAGTTGGAGGAAACTCCATGATTCGGCTCACCGGGGTGAAACAGGCTGCCGTCCTCCGGGAAGATGCCGTTTCCGTTGACCCTCTGCCAGCCGGCTCTGCTCCGGTTTCTCTCATCGGCCAGGTCGCTCAGTCCGACCCACAGGTCGCAGCTGCAATTGGCACTGGGGATTTTTCCCATGCGAAACTTCTGGATGGAGCTGTGCGAGTTGACGAGCTCGCCTCCGATCGATGCGCACTGCCGATTGGCTGAGCACCAGCTGTGGCTGTAAGCTGTGCTCACGAACAGGCACAGACCGGCCTGCATGGTGAACGGTGCGGGACACTGCAGGGCCTGCGACTGCAGCAGCTGGCAGCTCAGCAGCAGCAGCAGCAGCAATTGCTGCATCATTGATGCTCGCAAATTCTAGATCGGATGCTCTTCTGCTGTTTTCCGAATTAGAAAATAGTTTCTATGGGTAATTTTCTCTTTCACTTCCGGGCCAAAGTTACCTATGCTTCAGGTGCAACTGTCACGACTTGAAAATGAATTATGAATTTTATAGCCAACGTCGGACGTACGTGTATCTTAAATAGCCGATATTGTATACCCCGTCTGCTCCGCTTCTTGCTCTTATTGGTTAGACGCGATCCAGTCCATTGAGAATCGGGGCTTGTTCATCGAATCCAAGAGGTCTTTCCACCTGACTATTCAAAGCTTGGCAGGTGGCATCAGCAGGTTTCTTTACCACTTGGAGCTACATAAAGCACAGATGAAGTAAGTACAGATGAAACACAAACATGAAGTACACACGAAGCACCACCGTCGCCTTGATTTGGGAAGCATGCACCGCGAAATGCCCCATTGCGATATAACAAACTTACTCTCTAAGCAGTACAGTACCTTGCTGAAGCTGAGAGGCTGTTTAAGTTTGCGCATAAATGCAGTTACAAGCATTTTGAAACTGCAGGAGCAGCTGCAGCATCCGCGGCAAACTCTGTAAACAATAAAAACTCCATATCTGTGTCAGCTCTGTCTCTTGCATGCGTGTTTGCATGTAAAACATGAAGACTAAAAGCATGATTTACGAACTAATGGGATCGATTTATAGATCAAAGGCAGCTGCGACAGTGCCCAGAGCACGCTTTTCGACCATTTTATTTGTCAGCGCATTCAAGACCAGCCTGAAACTGCAATTGTAAAAGGTTTTTTTGTTAGATTTTCCTTTAATTGCCGATAGTGTGCAAGATAGTGTATAGCCACGCAATAGGTAAAAATTTGCTCAAACAAAAGTTTTCTTGCATTTTTTCCTGCGCGTTAACTAGAAGTTCGACTGTAAGACGATTCGAATGCCAAAAGGATTAAATCCTATAGTCTATGGCCACTCCCGTTGCCGTCACGCTTCCGTTGATCGTCAAACAGAAAAACAATGTTTGTCTATGGCGCGAGCCATCGCGCCATCGTTGTCACGTGCTGCGACCGCTGATTCTTTGCATTGTTTTTCTGTTTGACGATCCTACAGACAATGCATTGTTTGTAGTAATGAATTGTTCTGCATTAAAAATGTGAATAATGATTGTCAAATTGCCAGACAATGAAAGCCTGAACGGTGCTGAGAAATGATATGTGCAAAATCAGATCATTCTAACCTCGCGCGATTTTGGGGATCTACAGGTATTGCTAAAATTTATTTTTCACTATCCTTTTACACACAGGATAATAGCCTGACTACGATTATCCATGTATTTGGGCTGCAAAGTCCGAATCTATTTTGACAGATCGTTGCTTCAAAAACTGACACTATGGTTTGCGTACCCAGAGACCGCTTCATTTTTGACAACTCCCAATCAATATTGAACAGTTTACAATCAATTTTGACTAAGAGAAAAGCTTGGAAATGTCAAGGCAGTTTTTAGTCTATGTCTTGAGGCCAGCCTACGACTCGAATCTAATTGGAATAAAACGCCTAAGGTAGAAACGAACACCAACTGGTTGTTGTGCCGATCTGTACGTGGTTCCTCTATCTCTAGCCTTCAGCCTCAGACGCTGTAATAGAATAAATCATCTCTGCTTGATTGTGTATTATTAAATTGAGCCAACTTAATCGAAACTCCCTCCCCCAAAGGTTTCTTAAAAAGCGCAAACCAGGGCTAAGGGTACATTGATTTTTTCAGAGACCTCTGTAGCAGCTAGAGGTCAGAGCGTCGGACTCACAACTTGAAAGTCGGGGGTTCGATTGTCCTTAGGCTAATCATGCACTTAACTCTGCCAGCATTAGCTGGAGTAATTGAGGGTGTGTGTGGCGACCCCCCTCAGTCCTTGAACAGCCGTGACATTCAGATGCGCCGCGCAATAGCTGCGGCTGAGCTGTCGGTTGCACATCTGGCCCAATCGGGGCAAGTGTAAACAATTATTATACACACGCAAAATTTAGTTCACGTGTTTATTAAAATAAAAAGACAAAAAATCAATTAGCACTAAGCCAGTTCAGAAGATGGTAAACCAACACATCAGGCTCTGCTTTCACGTTAAATCACGCCGCAAAATCAAACCAAGCCGTGTATTTTTGTCATACAGAAAACGTTGGTGGATTAAAGCTTTATCAAAAAAACACAGTATAGATTGCTTTCATTTAGAAATTTTACGATTTTTATTAGTTTTATTGATTAATAGAGAATAGGTTAGAGAATAGGTGGATTATTAGCCAAGTTAATAATAAGAAAATAAGTCATACATTCGTTCCGATTTTTTACTTGAATAATTAACGGTTCATTTTAGTGAGAAAACGTTTTAGAGAGCTTTTTACTTGAACTTTACTTGATCAAACTGAAAATATCCAAAAAAGAAAATGTTTATTTCACCCCGTCAATATGATAAAAGGTTTAAAGAACCACTGAAAAGAAGACACTACTAATGCTCATTATAGTTTTCATATTCGCTATTTTTGGAGTGCAGTGTCTTTTAAGAATGGAAAATGCAAGAAAAAAATCGTGTTTTTTTAAGGCGGAGTCTCAGGCTCTCAGCTTCAGTAACCAAAACACCACTTTATTAGAATGATACTGTAGTTCCTCTTTGAATGAAGAAATTAATGATAAGAAATAAAGAAATGAATGAAAACTTACAAGTACAAGCGGTGCCCTGTCTGAATAAAAGTTTTCAAGCACTAAAAGATTAGCTAGTAACAGAAAAAAACCCGATACACATAAGGGCCGCGGTCAATTTGAGGGGAGAATATGAAAATGAAAAAGTAAGGTTAGGGTACACGTCGCTGATTTCTTTATCGTAGGTTCAAACTCGTGAAATCTTTTTTTGATAGGAAAAAAATCAACGCTTAAGTTGACAAAACGTATTTTTGCGATTTTTTGGGGGTTTCGAATTCTACAGCCACAACCAAACTAAACCAATAGGCGGTGCAGAGTAAGCAGAGACAGAGGTGGGCAATCAATGAATAGGCAAAATTACATTTATCATTGGTTGGACTCAGAGGTGTGGCGAGAAAACGAAACGCATTTTTTTAAATAATTTTTCTTGTCGGCCATACAAAGAGATCGCACACAACACAAACTCTTAGCGCACCCTTCCACAACTAATCGAGAACTCAGCTGGTAAGCCCTTAAGTCTCTTTAAATATCCTAGCTAATGTCCCTAACGTTTCAAATTGGTTTGCCTTACTAATAAATCACCTTTCCAAGTTCAACAACTAACCCAACATTGCAAATTTCTTCAGCTGTTAAAAAAATTGATTTCGAACAAAGTTTGCCTCCAATCACTGCGCAGGTCAGTATCGATCAGTTGTCAGCTAATTTTTCTCAGCGGTCGATGCCGGAGCTCCAGTTGGCTGGCTCTTGGCCTGGTGAGCGCGCAGCACGTTGACAGCTTCGTCCACCTGCGCCATTGGGGTTGATATTGGTATTATTGCGCTTGAACTGCGAATCAGATCAGGGATCTAGATCCCACAGCTGGGAAGGATTCTGATCCCACAGCTGGGAAGGATTCTGATCTCACAGCTGGGAAGGATTCTGATCCCACAGCTGGGAAGGATTCTGATCCCACACACAGCTGGGAAGGATTCTGATCCCCCCCACAGCTGGGAAGGATTCTGATCCCACCCACAGCTGGGAGGGATTCTGATCTCACAGCTGGGAAGGATTCTGATCCCACAGCTGGGAGGGATTGGGATATCAAAACTAGGAAAGATCCAGATCCCAAAACTAGAAGAATCCAGATCCTTAAATTTAAAAGCATGTGCAACCCAACAACCTAGGAGCAAAGCAAACAGAAACTCACCTTAGCCTTAAGCGCATCGTGAGACTCCAGCATGTGCAGCAGCTCAGCATTGTCAATCTCGAGTAGCATTCCAGTAATCTTGCCGGCCAACGGGGCGTGCATCTCGTGAATCAGCGGATAAAGACGCTCGCCAAGCATCTGCTTCTGCTCCTGCGGCGGAGCTGCGGCCAGCATAGCGGTGGTCAGAGCCTCCTGACCGCCGATGTTCTGCTGCTGTTGCTGCTGCATCATCTGCTGCTGCTGCTGAACAGACGGCGGCATTCGAGCGCCGCCAGGGCCTGCGCCCAGCTGGTAGCCGCCACCAGTGGCCGCCTGAGGACCGAATGGCTTCCTTGGCGGCTGCTGCTGCTGCTGAGGCCCTCCAACGGTTGATCCGGCAATCGGACGACCACCAGGCTGTTGCTGCTGCTGCTGCGGCGGCGCGCCCTGCTGATTGGTGATGGCCCGAGAGCCTGGACCGCTGTTTCGAAGGCCGGCAGCAGCGGCGGCTGCGGCGGCTGCCGAAGGCATGGGTGGCCGGTGCTGAATAGCGGCGGCTCTAGCGGCGGCGGCGGCGGCAGCGGCTGCAGCTGCCTGCGGCGTGCCAGGCATGGCGGCTCCGTATTGGGCGGCCGGACGGATCGGCTGGCCGCCGCCTGGCTGCTGGTGGCCGTGCATGCCGGCACCCGCGGCGGCGGCCCACCTTGGCGGCGGCGGCTGCTGCTGCTGCGGGTGGCCGCCGGCGTGATGCGGCCGCTGATGCTGCTGCTGCATGCCCATGCCCATGCCGGCCATGGGGTTGTAGAATCTGCGGTTGGGTTTGAGTGTGACATCTGTTACTGTTATAGCGTATAGCATGAGACTGAAAGTGGCGACTCTCAGGGTAGACACATGAGATTCAATTTGGCGACTCTCAGGGTAGAGACATGAGATTCAATTTGGCGACTTTCAGGGCAGAGACATGAGATTCAATTTGGCGACTCTCAGGCAGAGACATGAGATTCAATTTGGCGACTCTCAGGGCAGAGACATGAGATTCAATTTGGCGACACTCAGGGCAGAGACATGAGATTGAAGATGGCGACTCTCAGGGCAGAGACATGAGATTCAATTTGGTGACTCTCATGGTAGAGACATGAGATTCAATTTGGTGAGTCTCAAGGCAGAGACATGAGATTCAATTTGGTGACTCTCAGGGCAGAGACATGAGATTCAATTTGGTGAGTCTCAGGGCAGAGACACGAGATTCAATTTGGTGACTCTCAGGGCAGAGACATGAGATTCAATTTGGTAAGTCTCAAGGCAGAGACATGAGATTCAATTTGGTGACTCTCAGGGCAGAGACATGAGATTCAATTTGGTGAGTCTCAGGGCAGAGACACGAGATTCAATTTGGCGACTCTCAGGGTAAGAGACTTAAATAGGCTAATCCATGACTCACCTGCCAGCGGGCTGCTGCATAGTGGGCACAAAATAGCCAGGCGCCTGAGTCTGCGGCATGAACTGGCTGGGCAGCTGGCCCTGCATTCGGTAGCTGGCCAACCTCTGCATATACTGCGAAGCCAAATGAGCCTTACGATCCTCCTTGCGCTGGGCCAGAGCCACGTACAGCGGCTTGCTAACCACAATTTTGCCATTCATCTCAGTGACAGCTTTAGTAGCCTCCTCGGGCTGGGCAAAGCAGACGAAGCCGAAGCCTTTGCTGCGGCCAGTTGAGTCAATCATCACCTTAGCCGATGTGATGTTGCCAAATTGCACGAATTCGGCTCGCAATTTCTCGTCGTCAATTCCATCGTCAAGGTTCTTAACGTAGAGATTAACGCCAGTCTGATAACGATTCATTCGCTCCTGACGTTGGCGTTCGAATTTTTCGCGCAACTCAGCCAGACGTTCGCCTTTCTTCTGCGCCCGCCCAACATAGAGAGTCTTGCCGCCGTCCAGCTCTTTGCCGTGCAGAGCGTTCACGGCCGCCTCGGCGGACTCGGGCTCCTTGAAGCAGACGAAACCAAAGCCTTTGGACTTGCCGGCCTCATCCACCTGAGATGATTAATCAAGGAAAAGAATAGTATTAGAGATAGATCGAGTAATCGGTATTGGTGAAATTGGTCAGTTTTCGGGGATATTCGTTTTGGTTCGTCAAAAAATACAACACCGTTTGTCACATTTGTGACAGACAAATAAATGGCAGTGAAATAAATGAGGCACGTGACTGTCAGTGTGACCTTCAAGTGTGACACTTATAGAAAGATCACCCATTTATTTGACATGGTTCCATTAGACTTCAGAGGGCACTTGATGGACCGTTTACTTGATGGTCACATTGCAGGTCACACGATTGACCGTTTACTTCATGGTCACATTGGATGTCACGTGATTGACCGTTTATTTGATGGTCACATTGGAGGTCACGTGATTGACCGTTTATTTGATGGTCACATTGCAGGTCACGTGATAGACTGTTTAATTGATGGTCACATTGGAGGTCACACGATTGACCGTTTACTTCATGGTCACATTGGAGGTCACACGATTGACCGTTTATTTGATGGTCACATTGGAGGTCACACGATTGACCGTTTACTTCATGGTCACATTGGATGTCACGTGATAGACTGTTTATTTGATGGTCACATTGGAGGTCACACGATTGACCGTTTACTTGATGGTTACATTGGAGGTCACATGATTGCCCGTTTATTCAAGGTATCATTGGAGGTCACGTGATTGAATGTTTATTTGATGGTCACATTGGAGGGTTAGAATGGAGGATCACATAGGACACCGATTTTTTAAGGGCCACAGGACAGTCATATAGGCAATATTAATCGACATCGTCAACAACTTAGAGTAATTACCATCACTCTGGAGGAGGTGATCTCGCCAAACTCTGAGAATGCCTGGTGAAACGATTCTTCGTCATAATAGTCGCCAAAATTTTTCACAAACACGTTCGTGTATTTGCGATCGCCCGCCTCCTGACGCCGATCTTTGCGCGGCATGAAAGGGCCGACAAACACTTTTTTGCCGGCTAGCAGCATGCCGTTGACCTTCTCTACGGCCTGGTCGGCTGCCTCCTGAGTCTCAAAGTGGACGAAGCCGTAGCCGCGGGAGTTGCCCGTCTCGTCTGTGGCGATCTGGCGGTTGAAAGGCGCGAATGACAAGTTTAGTTTTAAGAGCTTTGAGCAGGGAATGTTAATTAAGAAGGATGCATAGACAGGCTGAGTGGGGCGGCTGGTTGACAAAGGGTGGCAATGCAGCAGTTTACTGAATCTGAATGATAGAGGGGTGTCCGTGATAGGAGAGGGTGTCCGTGATAGGGGAGGATGTCAGTGATAGGGGAGGGGTGTCAGTGATAGGGGAGGGTGTCAGTGATAGGGGAGGGTGTCAGCTATAGCGGAGGGTGTCAGCTATAGGGGAGGGTGTCAGCTATAGGGGAGGGGTATCAGTGATAGGGGAGGGTGTCAGTGATAGGGGAGAGTGTCAGTGATAGGGGAGGGGTGTCAGTGATAGGGGAGGGTGTCAGTGATAGGGGAGGGTGTCAGCTATAGCGGAGGGTGTCAGCTATAGGGGAGGGTGTCAGCTATAGGGGAGGGGTATCAGTGATAGGGGAGGGTGTCAGTGATAGGGGAGAGTGTCAGTGATAGGGGAGGGGTGTCAGTGATAGGGGAGGGGTGTCAGTGATAGGGGAGGGGTGTCAGTGATACTGACTGACGGGGGTGTTACACTGACAATGGCTCATGACAGACTGAAATAACAATTTAGGAAGGTTAAAATGTTAAAATTGAGAAAATAAGTATGAAAAGTAAATTTATTCATACCTTGCAAGAGAGGATGTTTCCAAACGCCGAGAATGTATCATACATAGCCTTATTGTCAATCTGCTTGTCCAAATTCTTAATAAAGATGTTGCCCTGTCCAGATTTGCGCAGAGACGGATCTCGCTGCGACCACATAATGCGAATTGGGCGGCCTTTCATTGAGTCGAAGTTCATTGTGTCCAGGGCGCGCTCAGCTAATTTTTTGGGGTGGAGGGGGGGGGGAAAGTGATATAGTTGGGTCAGGTAAGATGCAAATGGAAATTTCTTGTATAAGACACAGAAACCTTAGTTACATGTATGTAACTGTATGTACCTGCAGTTGCATGGCAGCGCTAGCTAGATACATGTACATAGACATGTATGAATAAAAACCAAAGCAAACAATATATATACATTAGTGTAAAAATAATCCTTTAATTCTGTGGGAATTAAAACCTCCAGACCCATGTTTTGTAGCACAATTCCTAATGTTCCACTTCTCTTAAAGTCTCAAATCTCAATATAATGTGCTCATGACTGCTCAAGCACCCCAGCCTTTCTTAAAGATATGCTGTGTTGTCCTATCTTTAATTCCCTACCTTCATTTATGAGCCACAAGACTACAATCTCTATATGCCCTTGTCTTTTCAAACTCACCTCTTAGTAGTCCCCCTAATTGGAATAATTGAGATAAGCTGTAATAATTTTTTAATGCTATGATGTACAATATGTCTATTATAAGAGGAAGAAAGAAATTAGAAGCAATATTTGAAACAAAATTTTTATATGCAAAAATGGCCAAAAAATTTCTATGGGCTTCCCATGCATATTAGCCTTAAGAGAAGTTAAGACTGGCTTTTTTAGGTATTGTTACAACTTACAAAGGTTTAAGTTTTTATAACTATATTAATATAATTACTATATTTATAACAATATTAAAAATTAAAATTGATTTAAACTCATAGACATTTACATTGAAAAGGCAGATGTGGTAAGACATTGTTGTCACAGCAGATTAAGCAATCAAACACAAAACAAATCTAACAGCTATGGTTAAATAAAAAAATTATCAAAAACATTGCTAAAGCACTTTTTGGGCAAAGATGATAATAGTATCCCTATACTAATAGGAAAAATAGATTATTAAAAAATAAAAGTTATATTAAGTTATATTAATAGTAAGATTTATTAATTCAGCTAATAAGCAGTTTACTATTTCTCACTTAGCAGAAGCTTGCAAAAAAATGGAAAACTTTGCAATATCTCCTAACCTTGGCTTGGCCTGAAGACTAGCTATCAAAAAAAAAGTTTTTGACTGCTATGACAAACTAGCAAGTTTTCAATACTATATAGATAATGAAAGGCTTTCGCAATTTTGTTGAGGCAAATGGGTTTGAAAATTTTATTGGAGACATTTAGATACAATTAAAGTTTTTTTTACACTCCATTAAAAATAAATAGGCTAGAACCCATGGTCTAGATCATGGTAGGTATATGCTAAAAAAATCCATGAAATTTTGAAATCCATGAAACAAAATTTTACAAGGTTGTAATTTTATAACATTGAAAACTCAAAAAGCAACTACTTTCACAAGGTCAAAATTTTATTACATAGAAAACTACTGCATAGTTCTTGTTATATTAGGTTTTAACAATGTAAAATTTTGACCTCGTGAAATTTCAACCTTATGAAGTCTTGTTAAAGTTTTTGATGTTATGAAATTTTGACTTAACAACATGCAATTTTTTACATTTAAAGAATGCACTTCAAAAAAGTCTTCAATATTTTTTAAAACTTTTGTAGTATGCGAATATACAATGTTTCTTTTTGGCACATTGAAATTTATCATTTTGCAATAAAAAAGTATGAATTCTTGTCTTCACAAGACCATGTCTTTTCATAACTTTTGTCTCAAAAAACATGTCCCATTACTATGACAAGCCACATTCTACATCAGCTATTCCACAACATAGCACACTAACATGCCATTTTTAGCATGCAATACCTAAATACATGCCAATGCACGCCAGAATTTTTAGGCCAAACCAAATGCATGCCGGAATAAAAAATCTTTACACAAACTGCCTTGCACCCCCCTATAGTCCAGGCATTATGCCTGGCATACAATGCATAAGCCTTGCATAAGTCTAGCATAAATGATGAAATTTCATCAGTTTTCCTCTGGCATAACTCCAGGCATTAAATAGACTAGTGATGGATCCAAATATTTGGATTCGGAATCTGAATCTAAAAAGTCTCACATTTTTTAAAAATCCAAATGTTTTGGATTTGGAAATTTTTATTTTCCGAATTTTCAAATGTGCTTCAGAATATGAAAAAATCAAAAAACAAAAACAGATTTATTTAAACAAAAAAGAAATACAACTTTTGAAAAAGGAATGTAAATTGCAAAAAACAAGAACTCAAAATTTAAGATCATATTGTTTGTTTTTACATTTGCCTGCTTTTGCAATAACAAATTTTTTTAAGTGTTATTAAGTAAAATTACTTAACTTTGGGACCTTTAAGGCATTTAACCTAAAGTTGCAGAAACATTTTTAGGTAATCATTTTTAAGTATAATCATTACTTTGTTTTTTTAATGCAAATACAATGGACTTTATGTGCATTGTACACAATAAAGTTATCAATTGCACAAACAAAATGTCAGTTAGTATAAATAATTGGAATTAGTTAGATTAGATATATAAGAATAAGGTTCAATTCAATTGAGATACTAGATAGATATAGTATAAGCCTGAGCTAGATTGAATCTTGTTAATAAATTAATGTAAAACCTGTGTGCGGATCATGTATCCGTGTACGCTGGACTAAATTTGGGCATCAAGGACTTTTTAGGCCAATGTACACAAAAAACAAAATGTTGCACTGAAATGTATACCAAAATTCCTTAAAAAATATAATATTGTTTTCACGAGTAGGGTTTTCTAAGAAAAGCTTTTGTATGAAATGTGATTTTAAAATATTATGAATATTTTCAATTTAAACAAACTTAAATTATACTTATAAAAAATCGATGCAAAATTAATACTCTTAGCAAAATTCACACTAATTTCATTCATTCTTAATTTCAAAGGCTCAAAAATTTTATCACTAACAATACAAATTTTCTATTACTTTACATAAAAACATTAATTTCCATTACAATTTTCATGCATGGCATGAATTTATTCACCAAAATTTGTACGCCAAAAAAGTATACGTGGCTGTATTACTTGTGTTTGCCAATAGTGTACGTAACAAAGTTCGCCAGGGGTTGTATACGCTGATTGTATATGCCAAGGACTTAAGGTTGCTGTTTTGTATGCCAGAAAAGTTCCGGCATACATGCATACCATCCACAACCTGGATATAAAGCACTAATACAATTACTAATTAGATGATGAGGCATTTTTGTCATTAAAATGTATAATAGTTACTCCCGCCATTTACCTTTCATTTTTTTTACATTTAAGAAACACATTTGGATATTTAGAATTTATTTGTAAATTTGGATTTAGTTTTGGAAAATTGCAAAATCTATATTTGGTCCATTACTAAAATTAGCTAACATAGCCATAGGCCTACTATGATATATGCTAAATATATGTATTCTAAGATTGTTAGCAAGGACAAAAATATCCTAGAATCTTCAGGTATAAATTAAGGGCCTTACTTTTGAAAAGGAATGGGTTAGTATGATTTTTAGACTTTAGACTTTATGACATAATTAAAATTATATAAATAATTTGCGCAATATTTCTGCTTTGCTTGGCCAATGCCAAAGTATATTGAAAAAATCATGCTTCTAGTATTAAAAACTACCTATTATATTAAATTTAAAACATCTTTCTGAATCAACTACCTACAACTAAGTTAAATTGTACAATATAAATTAGACCTAAACCTCTCCAATAAAATACATAGGGCAGGGCCTAAGTAAACTTAATATATGCACACAAATAGATTAGATCCTAAGTGACATTGACTTAAACTTCATTTAATTCGAATACTATTTTAAACTTACCATCAGCAGGCTGCTGGAAATTGACATAGGCATATCCAAGTGATTTTCTAGTTATCATATCGCGGCACACCCGGATAGAAAGAACAGGGCCAGCCTGTGAAAACTTTTCAAAGATCATCGCTTCAGTAACCTCGGGGTGAAGGTCACCAACGTACAGGGAGGCCATTGGATAGGAACTGGGCTGTCCAGAAGCTCCAGACTGGTTAGGGTTGGGGTTAGCTTGCACTGCCATCGCACTGACTGCACTGTTCAATGAGTTGTGTCTTCAGATACAAAAACAATCCGACAATTTTTTTATTCCAAGCAACGTCCTTATCGATCGACGACAAAGTGGTCGAGAGGTAAAAACGTTCCGGTAGGTATTAATAAGGTAAGGAAGAAGCAAATTTTGTAGAGAGTGAAGTGAAAAATAGGAGCGGGATCCGTTTGAATTGTATTAGACAGTTTACAACGTAAATGTAAAACAAAGTTCAATTGCACTACAATAGTTTATATAATAATACTCTTGATTAGTATATTTATTCAAAAATTCGAAATAGAATATTTGGCTAGTCTTGTTTAAAGTTTATAAAATTTGAGAATACTTTTTATTTAAAACCTTTTCAAACTGCCGTGATGAGCACATCCGCGCGCGGGCCCGGTCCAGCAGAGCCCATGATGCGCGCGAAAAGGTATGTTAATGCTAAAGTGAATTATCAATGCATTTCACGATTGGTGGGGCATGCGACTGCATGAATACATGGCAAAGGTCGCGACATTTTATATACTATGCATGCGGGTAAAACCAGTCATGGGCACTAGCGCCGCTAAATTTAAATTCCGCTAAAGCATCGCTCTAATTCCGCTAAATTGAAATTCAATATATCTTCAACTTCAAGTAAGTGTACTTCATTTCAAGGTTTTATATAAAAACCGCGAGAACTTTCTGTTTTGTCGCTATAGCTAGATAAATGTACATAGACAGAGACATTTATACATTAATTTATATATGTATGCATATGCATGTTTATACATGGTATATAGCCCACTAAGTAGACGAGCAGCTTTATCCATGTACATGTACATGAACATGTAATTCGTCCATGCATGATTTGGTACGTGTACTTGTATTAATTTACAATTCACAATCAATGCTACACCCAGTAAAAAAGGGTAGTCGGAATCCGATCGGAATGTCCGGTCGGAATTTGTCAGCAAAGTGGCTCGTGCAATCCGGTCGTTTTCTAGTCGGAGTTTTCCGATCGGAATGTGACGCTAATATCCGACTAAATTACGATTAGGTTGTATTTTTCAGAATTTGCTTTTGCATCGGCTAGCTTGCGTAAAAAATAAACAAATCGGTTTTCAAAGTGCTTAGCAAAATAATACATTATTTAAAATATTATTCTGCTTGAAGAGTGAAGCACAATAATGATTGGCTATTTAATTTACTCAATGCATTGTATATTATGCAATTATAAAGATTACAGTAAGCAATTTCTGCACAACACGTCAAGAGAGTAATTGTATTACACGTGGATGCAAGGAAACATCAAGAAAGAGCATAATAATAATGCAATATATGCAGAAAATGAGTGCCGAAAACAAATAATAAAATACAGAAAACAAATGCAGAATAATACAATAATATGATTGATGAACAACACATGAATGCAAAAAGCTAGCTAGCTAGATAAATGTTGTGAACCAAACGGCTGCATTATCAGTCAGCGAACTTACAGCCAGAGTCAGCACATGGTTTGTCATCACAGGTGGCGGCAGAGGCGCTTCATTGTCGCAATTGCTTCCCCACTGACACTCCACAAATGTTGGTCTGGAGCTCTTGCACTTTCAGACGCCATCGCAGAAGCTCTAAATGGCCTTTGATGCAATCCAGAGAACTCGGAGGATATGGTCCTGCATTGAATAATTTAGAGAGTTAATGGCATGATCAGCAGACCAGTTGGGCACCTTCACTGTCATTAGAAAGATTTGGAAATAAAAAATAAGGAGAATAGTTGTCTTCAGGCAAGGCAAGAAAAAACTTGACATTTGCAATCTTTAAAACTGGTATAAAAGCAATTGGAATATATACTATAAGAATAAAAACACAAAGAACACATACCCTTGAAGATCTCGCCAAAGTATGCTTGTACATATTCAAAGACATTTGATCTTTGATCCTTGTTAGCTAGGCCTAGTCAGCTCTTCCAGGATCCTTTTCCCCAGTCTTGAACTGAACCTAGAGATCCCATCCATTATGTAGCAAACAGACTGTGGCACCTTTGCACTAATGCACCACATCTAGACCAGCAGTGTCTGAAATAGAAGCAGAAGCCATTGATAAGATAATAATACAAGCTATAGCATGCTTAGTAAAGCTAGAACTAGGGGCCTAGTCTTAGTCTAAAAGTGCTCTATGATAACTAAGAGAAATAATATAAACAATAAAAAATTAATACTAGCATAATCAAAATGTACAATCATATTTACTATTATAAATAATGTATTCTAAGGATATAATGTCCTGAGTATTTTTTATCTTATTGACCTGTTGTCTATTTGAACTTTCATTTGACATTGAGATATATAGTACTTTATTTATCTAAATATACTAAATCTTAATATTTCTAAAGGCAAAATTAAAAGACCAAATTATTCTAAGTCTTAGCTAGGGTCCGGATTGTGTAATAGTGTATGCTAGAACAAGAATCTTATCTTAGCTAAATGTATGCCAGTGTATGCCAAAAACAAAAAAATCATTAAAATGTAAACTAAAAAAGCCTCCTAAAAAGGTCATTTGGTTTTCACAAGTTGAGTTTCCTAAGAAAGGTTTTTGTATGAAAAGTATTCTTTAAAATATTATACATATTTTCATTTTAGACAAACTTGATTGTACCTATAAAAATAATGATGCAACATTTACATTTTAATAATAATTTTACTACTCTAAATCATTTTTAATTATAAAGAAGTAGAAAGTTTATTATTAATTTCTTGAGTATACAAATATTTCTTTATTTTACATAAAAACATTAATTTACATTGAAATTTTCATGCTCAACATAAATTTATTCACCAAAAGTTGTAGGCCAAAAATGGATGTGAATTTGTATACCAAAATTTGTATGCCAAAAAATGTATAAATTATACACCAAAATTTGTATGCCAACTTTAAAATGAGTCAGTTGACATTTGCATATCCAAATTTTCTGACATACATGTAACATTCCAGGGTCTAGAGTCTTAGTTTAATTAGAGTTCTAGAGTTCTAAGCATAGAAATGTTTTATAAGCAAGTGTAAATAGCTATTGACATGTGGCCTATATTATTTACTTACTAGGCCTAGTCTATAAATAATAAGTTAATAATTCTTCATTATAATACTAAAAAGAAAGTCTTATCTAAAAGCAAATTATAATATACAATTGTAAACTATAGACATTATTCAATTACTTTGCTTAAATGCCTTAGCCTAAACAAATGTCTATTGATTGTTAGGTATATTGAGTAAACCTAATAAGACACACTAAATGTCTAAAGTAAGTTTAACTAGGGCCTGGCCAAGGCCTTATATTTTTAGATTCAATGACTAAAAGCCTAAAACTAGGTAGTATTAATTTCATATATAAGAAAAACAAGGTATAAGTTGTAGTTGTAGTTAAATGAAAATACTGCTTTAAAGACAATCTTGAGAAAAATGTGTAGCAAAATAGGCTAGGCCTAGACCCTAGTAAAGTAGGAATTGCAATAGGAGTAGGCCTAGGAGTATTGCAATTAGCAATAATTAATAAGATAGTGGTTAGGCATTAAGTAGGTTTTTAATAACAAGGTTTTTAATTTTAATTTAGTAATATTTTTGCCAGTGCCAGTGCTAGTGCCAGTGGAAAGACGCTATAAGCAAAAATATAACGAAAAGGTTATATAGAGAGGAAGGTAAAAAATAAATCGCTTTTTAAATACTTTCGATATAAATTGGATGGCCAGCATTTTTTTGTGGCATCAAAACAAAAACTGAATTATTGTAGTAATTTTTTGTATCATAAAGGTATATTCTGCACATTCTGGCAATACATAAAAGCAAGAAAACACGTTTAGTACAGCACATGCGTTATGAATATGGCTGTATCGGAAAGTAGGAAGAAAAATGAGTACAAATTCCGATCGGAAGAAGAAGAGATGGTTTCCGACTATTTTCCGATTGCGCAAATATAGCTCGAAAAACATTTTATTGTATTTTTTATGCTTATTATCATAGTAACGTGTTATATAAAACAAAATATTGTGGTTTAAACCTTTTCCGGCAAATTCCGACTGCCGATTAAATTCCGATCAGATTCCAATCGAATTCCGACTACCCTTTTTTACTGGGCAGTACATGCAGTTACATGTTGATATGTAATGCATCATATGTTTAGACGCGGGTACCATGATCACTCAAGGACAACTCAGGACGGTTACACTCGCGAGTGGTATAAATTCTAGAAAAGGCCGCTTGCTTTAGCTGTGTCTATATGTGACCAGCCTAGCGGGAGCAGCATCAGGTATGGCAAGACGACCCCCGCGATTCGGCAAGCGAGGGAAGAGCTGGAGAGACGACTCTGTTTGAGCAGGCGATCAACCCGCGAGGCAGAGGAGGCCTTGGCAGCTGTCTATCTGTAGCGCCAACAGGCTGTTGATGACGCCATTCGGGCCGCCGCTGGGCCTGATGCCACCAGAGGCCGCGTGGCCTGCAGATCGGCTATCAATGCTCTGACGGGGCGAAAGCGGCGCATTCCACTCAACCTGGCAGGAGACTTTGCGGACGAGCGCAGGAACGAGCTGCATGAGTTCTTCGCCGCCATTTGTCAACGCGCCGTCACCCCGCTGCCAGACAGTCTGACGCTGCCGCCGGAGATGCCGTTGCCGGCAGAGGAGAGCTTCAGCCTAGCACCAGTCAGCCGACAGCCGACGTTGTGAGGCTCGCCCAACAGTCAACGGGCGGGAAAGTGCTGGGTCCGGACGAGGTGCCCATCGAGACGCTGCGCATCCACTGTGTGGCCAGTGAGGTCGCCAGAGTGATGAATCGCGTGCTCTTCGGTGAGGAGGCACCCAACGAATGGACCACGGCGCACATCTTCGCAGTTCCTAAGAAGCCGGGCACCACAAGGCTTGAGGATCGCATCGAGGTATCTGCCTGCAGTCCTGCGCCGTGAATTTGTTCAACCGGATGCTGTTATCGCGGTTGCAGATCGTGCTGGATCCGTACCTGCGTCCTGAGCAGAACGACTTCCGGTCCCAATCGCGGCACAGTGACGCAGTTCCTGGCTCTTTGCCGAGTCATGCATTGAGGAAGCACGGATACGCCAGTCGATCCTGATTGTTATCTTCATAGATTTCAAGAAGGCACTCGTCTCGGTGGTCTGTGCTCCCATAGGTGCTTCGTGCGTAAAACGTGCCAGAGCAGCTGATTCCCGCCATCATGGCGATGTGCCGTGATACGAATGCTGCTGTTTCAACACCGGACAGCCTATCGGACTTCTTTGAGACATCCTCCGGGGTGCTTCAGGGAGATACACTTGCGCCGTTCCTGTTCGTTCTGGTGCTTGACTGGGTGCTGCGGACCGCTCTTCCTACCAACGACGACGGCTTTCTGTTGCGGCGACTCGTGGGTCGACGTCAACTGGAGAGGCGGCTCAGCGTGCTTGGCTACGCCGACGATCTCGCCCTGATGTCCTCAACTGTCAAGGGCGCCCAGCGACAACTGGACAAGCTAGTTGCTGTCGGCCTGGTGGTCAACACGCAGAAGAACGTCGTGCTCTGCGTGCCGGACGACATCGAGGCTGCGATTTTGTGCCGAGGTAGTGATGGACAGGCGACAGAGCTTCCGCGTTGTCAGCAGTTTGTCTACCTCGGCGGTCTGGTTCCCGGCGTCCGCAGGCTCGCCTGTTCTGCCTTTCGTTCTGTGAGGGCAGGGACTACTCAAACATGTCTAGTACTGTCAGGTCTAGTAGTCCTTGGTCCCTAGCTGTATGAAGGCTGTCCTGCAGTCTGAGGCCTTCCTGACGGCGTTGTTCCAGGAGGTGATCGAAACCGTCCTGCTGTACAACGCCGAGACCTGGACGCTGACGGAGTCGCTCGAGCAACAAGTTGACGCAATTCACACTGGCCTGCTGCGCGCAGCCTTCAAAATCGGCTACGAGCGAGTGACCGACGCGGCTTTGTATCGCCGCGCCGGCCTGGTTCGTCCAAGCGACCTGTTGCGCCGTCGGCGACTCCAGCTGGCAGGCCACATCATCCGCGCCGAGTCATATTGCCCACAGCCGGTGCAGGAGGTGCTGCTGCTAACGCTGCAGGCACTCTACCGGCGGGGGGCAGGCGATATAAAATATATGTACATATATAAGCGTCTAATCCTCACAAGATCCAATTTCCATCCACTCATAACTCCGCGAACTTTTCTTCTAAATCACTGCACGTAGTAACGCACTTTCATTTAAAGCATCGAAATGATCCGCGCCAGTTTTTATATCCCACCGATCGAGGTTTTGTCCACAAAGTACATTTATGAGAGCGTACAGCATACAAATGTATTTTACAAAGACGTGGACATTTGTCATGACGTACTTATTTTAAATGCATTTGTATACTTCTTTAATCACGGACATATGGAGCATGTTGATCATTATTATAGAGAACCTTTTTCTGATATATCGTAGATACATACATGTATTCGAATATAATCGCAGTAGTGTACGGCACTGACATGTACATGAACACTGATCATTAACTCTATTTTCTTCGATGAATTATAAAGTGCTCTAAACAATACTTAAATATTTTGGTACAAATTTTGAGCCGACATTTATTAACATCAAATAGCGCAGGCACCAAGGGGCACCAGCACAAAAAAGGGGGTGCCAGCACCAAAGGGCGCCAGCACCAAGGGGCTTTAGCACCAAGGGGCTTTAGCACCAAGGGGCTTTAGCACCAAGGGGCTTTAGCACCAAGGGGCTTTAGCACCAAGGGGCTTTAGCACCAAGGGGCTTTAGCACCAAGGGGCTTTAGCACCAAGGGGCTTTAGCACCAAGGGGCTTTAGCACCAAGGGGCTTTAGCACCAAGGGGCTTTAGCACCAAGGGGCTTTAGCACCAAGGGGCGCCAGCACCAAGGGGCTTTAGCACCAAGGGGCGCCAGCACCAAGGGGCGCCAGCACCAAGGGGCGCCAGCACCAAGGGGCGCCAGCACCAAGGGGCGCCAGCACCAAGGGGCTTTAGCACCAAGGGGCTTTAGCACCAAGGGGCTTTAGCACCAAGGGGCGCCAGCACCAAGGGGCGCCAGCACCAAGGGGCGCCAGCACCAAGGGGCGCCAGCACCAAGGGGCGCCAGCACCAAGGGGCGCCAGCACCAAGGGGCGCCAGCACCAAGGGGCGCCAGCACCAAGGGGCTTTAGCACCAAGGGGCTTTAGCACCAAGGGGCTTTAGCACCAAGGGGCTTTAGCACCAAGGGGCGCCAGCACCAAGGGGCGCCAGCACCAAGGGGCGCCAGCACCAAGGGGCGCCAGCACCAAGGGGCGCCAGCACCAAGGGGCGCCAGCACCAAGGGGCGCCAGCACCAAGGGGCGCCAGCACCAAGGGGCGCCAGCACCAAGGGGCTTTAGCACCAAGGGGCTTTAGCACCAAGGGGCGCCAGCACCAAGGGGCTTTAGCACCAAGGGGCGCCAGCACCAAGGGGCGCCAGCACCAAGGGGCGCCAGCACCAAGGGGCGCCAGCACCAAGGGGCGCCAGCACCAAGGGGCGCCAGCACCAAGGGGCTTTAGCACCAAGGGGCGCCAGCACCAAGGGGCGCCAGCACCAAGGGGCGCCAGCACCAAGGGGCGCCAGCACCAAGGGGCGCCAGCACCAAGGGGCGCCAGCACCAAGGGGCGCCAGCACCAAGGGGCGCCAGCACCAAGGGGCGCCAGCACCAAGGGGCGCCAGCACCAAGGGGCGCCAGCACCAAGGGGCGCCAGCACCAAGGGGCGCCAGCACCAAGGGGCGCCAGCACCAAGAAGCACCAAAGTCAAAATAGTCTGCTGGCTAACCGCCGGCACAGATTCAATATAAGACGAAGTTTCAATTTTTGTAGCTTTGCTAGAAATTTGTTTGACTTGCTGTGATAACTTTGTTAACCGAGGCAGTAGTGTGGAATTGCAGGAGTGAGAAAGTGCTCGCTTGAGAGCTAGGCTGACAATATTTATTAGTCAGCAATGAGGTGGCGGGTGCAGACAGATTTAATCGCGCGCATGGGGTGGGGTTGAATACAAAACCAAATAAATCTCTAAGCCGGTCAATAACAATCTCCACTGATAGTGAGTCAACACTTCAGTGCATGCAACCTATTGCAAAGTTCATCGTGTCACGATGTCACATCTCCCCCCTTAGTGAACGCCCTCACTGCAGCATCAATCTGTCAGGTGGTGCTCGAACTCGATTCGGGTAGCGCCGGGGTGCCTCGTTAGCAGAGTCAGCTGAGTCTGCCTGCGGCAAGGCCGACGTGCCGCCAGCGTCGGGTGCCGCGCAGTCCTCAGCCGGGGTTGTGCTGCTGCTCGACTCGGCCAACCCAGCGGGAGCCGCCAGCAGCTGGTCAGCGTGTCGCGCTTGTACGCCGCGTCCGGAATCGACTGTGCAGTTGCGAGTGCCGGCATTGACGATGACACCTTCGGCCCAGCGACTGCTTTCTCCTGCACGAGCAGCAGTGCTGAAATCGCGGTAGAGCACGCGATCTCCAGGCTGGAACTGGCGCGCTGGCCGCTGCTGCTGAAGCTGATGCTGCTGTCGCTGTTGCATGGCCGAAGTCAACGATGGTGTCAGGAGATCCAGCCGGCTGTGCAGCTGGCGGCCAATGAGCAGCTGACTCGGCGTGGTGCCACTGACGCTGTGCGGAGTGTTGCGATAGGCCATCAGCAGTCGTTGAAGTTGCTCGTCGGAGTGACCGCACTTAATCAGGTGTCGCTTCAGCACATGGACGAAGCGCTCGGCCTGGCCGTTGGTCGCCGGGTGGAATGGCGCCGAGAAGATGTGCCGGATGCCGTTGGAACTGACGAACTCAGCGAACTCGGCTGAAGCGAATTGTGGCCCGTTGTCCGACACCAAGGTTCTCGGTAGGCCAAGACGAGCGAAGATTTCTCGCAGGCAGCTGATCGTCGCTGTTGCAGTGGTGCTTCTCATCCTGTGCACCTCTGGCCACTTGCTGTGCGCGTCGACCAGGACCAGGTAAGTGCGGCCGTCCACGGGTCCTGCGAAGTCGATGTGCAACCGCTCCCATGGCTCAGTCGGGAATGGCCATGGCTGCACCGGGGCCTTGGATGGATCCGCCTGATTGAGCTGGCAGGTGCGACAGGCTTTTACTGCGGTCTCCAAGTCTTTGTCAATACTTGGCCACCAGGCGTAGCTTCTCGCGAGGGCGCGCATGCGGCTGATGCCAGGGTGGGCTTGGTGCAGCTCGTTCAACACTTGTTGTCACAGGGCGGCTGGCACCACTACTCGAGCGTCCCACAGCACGCAGCCCTGGTCAATGGACAGCTCGGTCTGGCGCCTGGCGAATTCGGTCAGGTCGGCGCAGATGGTCGAACCCGTCTGCAGGCAGCGCAGCACGCGACCTAGCACCGCATCCGTCCTGGTGAGCCGCGCCACCGTCGCTGCAGTGGCAGCCGAACCTGCGCCCCCGTCGATCAGCAGCAAGTTAACCGCTGTCTCCTCCTCGAACTGCTGCGGCAATGGCAGCCGGGACAGCGAGTCGCAGTTGGCGTGCTTCTCCGTCGGCCGAAACTCGAGCGCATAGTCATAGCTCGCCAGCCGGATCGCCCACCGCTGCATGCGGGCTGCAGCGTGTGCCGGGATGCCTTTCCACTCGCCCAGTAGCCCGAGTAGCGGCAGGTGATCAGTGACTATCGTGAATCTCCGGCCGTAGAGGAATTGATGGAAGCGGTGCAGCCCGAACATTATGGCCAGCGCTTCCTTGTCGAGCAGCGAGTAGCCCCGCTGTGCTGCGTTCAGGGTGCGGCTAGCGAATGCCACTGCGCAGTCTTTGTTGTCGATGCGATGGGACAACACCACGCCCACTCCGTATGGTGAAGCGTCACACTCGAGCTGCAGCGGCATATACGGATTGTAGTGCACCAGCACAGGTGAATGGAGCAGCAGACGCTTAGCTTCGCTGAAGGCGGTTTGCTGCGGCTTGTCCCACGTCCAGCGAGCGTCCTTGGCCAGCAGCTGATTGAGCGGCGCCACTACGGTGGACAGATTCGGCAGGAACCGGCCGTACTGAGTCAACATGCCGAGGAACGAGCGCAGCTGGCTGATGTCTTTCGGCGCTGGGGCGTCTTGAATTGCGGCCACCCTGTCCGTCAGCGGACTGAGTCCACATGCGTCAATGCGGTAACCCAGATACTCGACAGAGTCCATGAAGAACTGACTATTTTGCTTGTTCAGCCTGAGTCCCGACTCAAGGAGGCGCTGAAGAACTTCTTCCAGGTTTTTCTTGTGTTGCTGCATCGTCTTGCCGGTGACCAGGATGTCATCGACAAACCTGGACAGAGTCGAGACCTCCTAACAGAGTGTCCAGCGTCCGTTGGAAGATCGCAGTGGCGCACTTGATGCCAAAAGGCATGCGATTGAACTGGTAGAGTCCCTTCGGCGTGTTGATCATGACGAAGGCTTTGCTGTCTTCGGCGAGCGGAAGCTGCAGGAAGGCATTGGACAGATCGAGCTTCGTCCACTTACAGCCGCCTCCCAGCTTCCCAAACAGGTCCTCGATCTTAGGCAGAGGGTATTGGTCGGTCAGGCACGCTGGGTTGAAAGTTTGCGTATAATCACCGCAAATCCTGACGCCGCCATCCTTCTTGACCACCGGAACGATCGGAGAGGCCCAGTCGCTGTGCCTAACCGCCGAGATGATGCCGTTGGCCTCCAGTCTTTGCAGCTCCTCGTTCATGCGCTCTCGTAGTACATACGGAACCGGGCGGGCTTTAAAGAACCGAGGTTGGGCACCGTCGACGACGTTGAGCCGCAATTTACCGTGTTGATATTCGCCAAGTCGGTCCTCGAACACCGCAGCGAATCTCTCATGCAGGTCGCTGATGTCATTATCGGTCGACACAGCGTGCACCTGGGCCATAATTGTCGGCCAGTCCAGCCGAAGGTGAGCCAGCCAGTCTCGTCCCAGCAGCGCCGTGTCTCCTTTGTCTACTACAAGCAGCGGTAGCTGTATCTGCTGGGCGTTGTGCTGGACACAGACTGTGGCTTGGCCCGCGGATGAAAGCGTTCATTGGTGAAGGTTCGCAGAACTGCAGCCGATGGAGCCAGTTGTAGCTGAGGGAGCCACTTCTGCTGCAGCTGCTGCGGCATCAGCGTGACTGCAGAGCCGGTGTCGATGACAAACTGGCATTCCTGGCCGTTGACGAGCAGCAGAACTGACGGGCCGGCGTTGCTGCCTGTTGGTCGAACTGCGAAGATGGGCGCCTGGATGTCACACGCGCCTTCGACAGTAGGCTCCATTTGCTCCTCTTGCAGCATGTGCAGCTTGGCCTGCATAGTAGACTGGCAGACCTTGCGAATGTGGCCGACCTTGCCGCATGCATGGCACTTGGCGTCCCTGAACTTGCATGAATGACGCTCGTGGGAACCGCCACAGCTTTTGTATGAGCTGCCGCTGCCGCCGTTGCCGCTGCTGCCGCCGCCGTTGCCGCTGCCGCTGTTGCCGCCGTTGCCGCTGAACCACATGGATGGACATCGCTATACCACATTGCGTTTGTTCTACGGCAGTAGGAAGGGTGCAGATGAACAATTTCTGTTTCCTTCGACTCTCATATCCATATGCGAGCAGCGCTTCTTCGCCATTTGTTTCGCTGACCCCATGCAAATCAACATCTTTGAGTTCTTTCTAGCAATAAATGCTACGTTATTAAATACAAAGAGTTTTTCGTTTAATGCACCGTTTTTACTCTACATGTACATGAGAGATAAGACATGGGCCATAGACTATGGCATTTAATGCACGCTTTTACACATATCATGTTCCAATTTATTTGTATAATATATACGTCTAAGGTGAAGAATGAATGGTTCCTGCACGGTCGTGAACGTGAAGGAATCCCATTGTCGGATTATTCATCGTGCAGGAATGCACAAAACCGTGCAGGAATGCATTTCTGCGCCTAATGCTTTTTCAGTGAGATTTTACCATAGACATCCATTCCTGCACGCAAAAGAGTGTAATTGGACAATGTACATTTACAGTTAAGGCCGATTTACATTGTATTCATGTCATAATTTTTCACCCGGAGACAATTAGCCATTAGTTTTGACCATTATGTCATAGTAGATTCAAATCAGTGTAACCCAGTAATGGTTGGGACCTTAGATCCTGAAAATTTTAGTCTCTAGGATCTATGGTTTAGACCAAAGATCATATAAGATCTATGGTTTAGACCCATTTAAAAAATTGTGCATTTTTTGCTATACTCATGAGAGTAATGTGAACCGGGTCTTTACCTCTCTCAAATTGTCACACTGCAGTCATCAAGAAATCTCTCCACTCTCTCCGCTTCCCAGTCCCTGAATCCGCCTCTCTCCGCTCCTGATGTAGTCTCCAAATCCGCCTCTCTCCGCTCCTGATGTAGTCTCCAAATCCGCCTCTCCTCTCCACTCTCTCAGTGTCCTTGAGTCTGCCTCTCCGCTCCCTCAGTATCCTTGAGTCTGCCTCTCCGCTCCCTCAGTATCCTTGAGTCTGCCTCTCCGATTCCTCAGTGTCCTTGAATCTTCCTCTCCGCTTCCTCAGTGTCCTTGAATCTTCCTCTCAACTTCTTCAGTATCCTTGAGTCTGCTTCTCCGCTCCCTCCACTCCAGTCCCAGCATGTGCCTCTTCGCTCGAGCTCAACCCCAACGAAAAGCGCTCTCCGGTAAGATGACGCACCAGTAGACAACATTGAACAGCGCAAACGCTGTCGGATAGGAGAAAAGAAAGATCAAATCCAGCTTTGCTGGTGTCAGGCGCCAAGTGTTTTTGCACTTCATTCCTCTTCGCACCCTCATGAGCACAGGTATCGCAGCCGCCCATCCGTTGTCTTCCACGCCTGCTGCAGCTGCTGCGGAAGTTGTTGGCCCAAGGAACTTGGTCTCAGCTTCTTCGTCTGATCTTCTCTGGTCTGTACGCTCATCGACAGCAGCCCACGGTGGTTGACGCTCTTGCCGACGCTTCAACAAATTGATAACCATGTACTCCAATAAGGACAGGTGAATGAAAGCAATGCAACAAATGTGCCAGATGCCAAGAGCAGTGATGTAGGAGACTGGCGGCAGTTTCCTCTCCATGGCAACGGTCTCGGTGAGCAGAGCCAGCAGGCTGAGTATCGATAGCGACACTCGGGCTGGCGCGGCGTTGTAATCAATAGCAAATGACGACCAGGTGATCAGAACGATAAATATAGACGGCAGGTAATCGTTAATTAGATAAGACGACTGACGACGCTTCAAAGTGAAATCCGCGTGCAAGTAGCTGAAATTCCAGCCCGTGAGCAGGGAGAAGCTGGTGCCGGTGCTGTAGTTGCACAGCGGCGGATAGTACTGGTTGAGAAACGTGGCGATCTGGCTGAACATCACTCCGTCGACTGCGATGCCCGATGCGGTGTCCTCGCTAGCCCAGTGCAGCAGTAAATCGTCGTTGCTCATCCCGAAGCTAGTCATCTTCATGCGGCACGTTTGCACGTCGAATGGAAAATCTTTTAGATCCATTGGACAGTGCAGACGCAGCTGCAGCTTCTGGCTGAACAGCAGAGTGCCGTTCGGCCACAGCCACAGAAGGAAGTTGCTCGACGGCAAGTCGTGCCGCTGAATGCTTTTAGCGTTCTGAAAGAACACGTCGGGCCGCCAGACTCTTTCCAAGAGCTGACTCAGCACTATTCGATCGTTGTGACCTTGGAACGCTAGCCGACTGTCAATCCATCGCAGGTGAAGAACGATCTCGGCTGAGAAGTCCATCCTCATCACGTTGATTGGCCCGAAGCTGTCGATATGGTAACAGGCGTAGACGTCGGTAGCTCCGCCGTCGGATGGTACCGGACGAAAGTGTCGATCGTAGCGCTCGGGTTCGACCAAATTGTGCGTGAAAGATGTCATGCTTTGATTGGATCGTTTCACTAGTGAATGATGAGTCCGCTCACTGCCGACCGTTATTCCTAGCAAGAGGGTTGCCAAGGCAACCATGTTCACGAAGGTGTTTTGGCGCATGTTGTTGATAAAAAATTTCCTTAATTATTTAATTCGTTTAGGTAAACTTTGCTTCTCTAATAGCTCTTATAGTTTTGGGGCGTTATATGTCTTTCGAATTATAAAATTGTCTTTTATATGCATATGGCAGCTAGGCTGCATGCAGGACTAGAATTAGTTAGCTAGTTTAACGCGATTGGAAGAGTCGCAATCGGGGAGAGGAGAGACATACTGAGAGCTATGGTTGAACGAGAAATATTGTGCATGGTGCCAATGGTGTGAGCTGTGTTGAGCACTATATAGG
>NIVC01000010.1:655000-712500 GCA_002269645.1 Macrostomum lignano | reverse complement strand
CGTCCTTCAGGGCGACATGCTCTTCCTCGTGGTTGTGGACTACGTGCTTCGCCGGTCCCTCCACGAGGATGACAGCTACTTGCTGGTCTCACGCCGATGCTCCAGACACCCTGCTGTTTCGCTTGGCGTGTATGCTAACGACGATCTGCCGCGATCCAGCTGCTGCCCAGCGCGCTCTCACAAGGCTTTGCGATGAAGGCGCCTGTGTTGGGCTGCTGGTGAATGCTCGCAAGACGGAGGCGCTGCACGTGGGCACGAATACCGCCCCAACTCTCACGCTGTCCAATGGAGACCGCATCGCGTTGTGCGAGGACATCCACTACCTCGGCGCCCTGGGGATGAACCCTGATGCGATTGTCTCCAACAGGAGAAATCAGGCCTGGGGCTCCACGCGCCTCTAGAGGAACATATTCAATTCAGCTGCCAGAGACAGCCTGAAGGTGCGCCTGTTCCGCGCGGCCGTAGAGCCGATCCTCCTGTACGGCATGGAGGCTGTGCCGCTGACCGAGATGCGAGAGCGAGCCCTGGATGCGCTCTACCGATCGCTGCTGCGCTACGCGCTTGGGCGTGCACTACCCGGAGCGCCTGCCGACCCACGCTCTGGATCGCCCGCGATGGATCGAGCTCCGCCCCTGAGCGCTACCCTGCGCCAGCGCCGTCAGATGCTGCTGGGCCACTGCCTACGGACCCTGGGCCGCGGTGCGCCCGTCCCTCTGGCCCTGGCCATGCTGCACCGGCTGACCGAGCAACTACGCCGGGGCCCGGCCCGCACTGCCACTCTGACTGCACTGACTGCCTCAACGCTGGCTTGCAGGCGCTTGCGCTGACCCCTCCCCTCCCACCTGTTCTTCGAGTGCAAGGGGCCTCCCCTCATGTACTATTTCATAGTCAGTTAGATAGCCAAGGAGAATACATGTGCTTGCACAGCTTGCCTTCTTAAATTTAGCGTTCCCAATTTTGCTGACGATATCGAATCCGCTTGCTAAACTTTCTTATAAATTATTCTATAGATTAAACACCAAAAGCACTGCAAACATTCCTCTAGATTGCAATTCATTGTATACATACATATACTTCTAGATCTAGTAGTATTTTAGATAAATTATAATTGCTTTTAGCCTATCATCTTTAGCCTATCATCTTCACTAACTTTAGATTATTCCTTATACGCCGTCGGCGACTCCAGTTGGCAGGCCACATCATCCGCGCCGAGTCGTACTGCCCACAGCCGGTGTAGGACGTGCTGCTGCTAACGTTGCAGACACCCTACCGGCGGGGGCAGGCGCGCACTTGGCGTTTCGTCGATTGCCTGCTGGCTGACGCCCCAGGTCTTATTACATGTAATTGGTCTTATTGGAAAAAACGTTTAAAATAATGACAAGACCAATTCAACATGAAAAATCGATTAATGCGTCGTTTTTAGAGCAGCATGTGAGGCACAAGTTGTGTGATTAGAACTTTCTCTGATACTGTTAAGAGACCCAATCACTGTTTTAGTGTTGAAAATCGTGAAATTTCTTATCTCCGTAGTGTATTTTTTCCGGTGCCTTTAAAACTAGTTCTGAACAAAAAGCTCTATGAATATCGATAGAGCAATAAGAAAGGCACAACATTTCAAAAGATGAACACTGGATCTGCCTCCTATCAAAAGCAATAACAATTTTTGTGCTGAAAAATTAAAACCTCCTAAATCTGTTGTGTCTTTTTCGGCGAAAAGTTGCCTTTAAAACATTTACCATTGATTTCGAGTGTTGCGTCCTTTTACTTAAGTTGTCCTTGAAATGGTGTGAAAAAATGAACAAGAAATAACGCATTTAGTACAACTTTATTAGGTGAGCATTTGTCTTGACAGAAACGATGCCGTATATGCCTACGTTGTGCTACATCGGGAGAGCGCATTGAGGGTCTATTGAAAGGCATTAAAAGGCTCTTGGCAATGCCGAGATAATTTGTACTGCTTTATTTTATAAGCTTTTCTTCCAATTAAATATATTTAAAATAAAAATGCATATTCCTTTTTGGTAGTTAAGTAATTTTTAAAACTATATTCAAAATGTCACCTAGTTGTACTTTGTTATTCTTTATTAATAAAGAATTCGGGATATTTAAAGCCAGCTGTTTGCTCCGCGGAACGTTCGCAATTGGATCGATCGAGCTCGATGCCTCCACGGTCTGAGACTGCTTTTCATCTTGGTTCTCGGCTGGGGCCTGGGACAACCAGCGCAGGGTATAACTCTTTATATTCATTCTCAGATACGATTTCGAATTCTGCTCTACTGTACTTAAGTCGTAAAGACAGACTTGTAATTGTATAGTTGTGTTGTTATCATGTAACTAATGGCAATTTTCGCAATTATTTTTTACTATATTAGTGGCGGTGACTCTCTCTAGTACTATTATAAGTTGATTCAAAACCTTTAAGTAAAAATCAAAGAACTCAAATGAAAGCCCATTGCATTACATTATCTATTATATAGACCTGGAGTCCTGGACTTGTGGTTATGAATTTGCATTTTATGCCTATTGGCTATTGCTTAAGCCATATACAAATACCTTATCGCTGATTCTTATTTCAATTATGTAAAGTCAGTTTAGCCTTTAGGTTACTTTTTACCCTAATTTTGAACTTAAATAGGCCTAAAGCCTCTTTATTGTCATTGATTATGCTTTGTTGTTTACTTGTTTTTGCCAAATTTAGGCTATGCCCCTAATTTAATATTTGTATTATGTTTGGGAATAAATAAATTTGTTATTTTACTTATATAAATTAAATCTATAATTGTAAATTCTTTATAAATCTAATATAAAAATCCAGGTTTAGGATCTAAGATCCTTACTAGCCACAGTCATAGTCAGCCATATAGAATAACTAGTAGTAAGTCTATCCATCTTAGGCATTGTTGGCATTAATATGGACTATTCTTTATAGGCTTTAACTAGTAGTTAAATTAAATTATAATTAAAGATTAATTATTATCAAGGCTTTTTTAGCTATTTTGATAGAGCTAAGGCAAAAAGGTTTGTAGGAAAGTTTTTTATATAATTAATCAAATGTTGCTTTGAAAATTTCTTTTATATATTCTTTGTTTTTATTTTAAATCATTTTGCTTTTCTTTATCTTCATGCTCTGTTATTAACTATGAATGCCCAGTCAACTAGCTTTGACCCACTGTCTGTCTCAGCTGACAGTGGTGCTTACCTTCTTGAGAGTGTTCTCAGCAGTCTTGACTGCTCAGCTGACTCAGCCAATAGCTCTGGCTTTTTTGATGGTGCTAGTAGCATCTCATCGCTAGAAGACCTAGCTGCCAAGGATGCTCTGCAGCATCAGCTTCAGCAGCTTCAGATTCAACAGCAACAGCAACCTCAGCAGCAGCCACAACAAGTTCAAGTTAAAAGCCAGCCAGCGGCATCAACTTTTGACAGTGACAATGTTTGGCAACTGTTTTCCAATTGTGCCACATCTAGTCCAATGAAGCCGCATCAAGTTTCTAAGCAGGCGTCGTGGCCGCCAACAAGTGACTGGTGCTCGCAGCAGCAGCAGCAGCATAAGCAGCAGCCGCAGTATCAGCAGCGCCAAGCTGGCCAGCACCAGATTCGGCAGCCGATCATTGCCCAACGCCAGCTAAGCGCCGATCCCTGGGCCCTAGGCGACCCGTTGCAGAGTCTGCGCAGCTGCCTAGGCGATGTCATGGCCACAGGCGGAATTGCGCCGTCTAGCGGAGCTGAGCGCGAGTTGTACAGCCGCAAAGTCTTTGTTGGCGGCCTGCCGCCGGATGTTGACGAAGGTGAGAGCTTATTTTGACAATGAATTGGCCTCAAATTCGGCTTGTTAACGAAATCGTATAACCCCATCACGACCCTCTAGCTCTAGCTTAGGTCTTTGTTATATTGTATCCTGCTCTATACTATACTTATCTGTTTGTAGACCCTAAAATATGTGTCCAGTCATTTGCAACTAATATTATTATTACGGTATGATTCATCATCAGGCCCAGATATCAAATATTAGTCACTATGATTCCATGCTAGACTTTACTCCAACAAGCTTAGATAACCCCGGACGCGGAAGCCCTGCTATTAGTTTAAACTATATAAGTCAAGTGACTTTACTTATTGCTAACTGATGGCTGAATGTTGATTAAAGCAGTTTATTTTTAGTACAAGTCATCATTCATCCTGCTACTACTTTTAAAACGTTTTAGTTAGACTTATTACTCGAGTATAGCATAATTTTAAGTTCAACGATTTCATAGATAACCGGGTGCCCTCAGCTGATTTAAAATTAGCCGGCCACCACATCCGCTTCTCAAAGCGCCCCACATTTATGAGTGAGCAAATGAATCAACCTTTACCCCTACCCTAATCCCTCCCTGCCGTGTCGGATTAACTAAAGCACAGGACAGCAGTAAATTTATTTGACGGGGCTGCACTTAAGTTTGAACCCAGGGAGAGAGGGTCATGGGGTCAGTTGACCCCCCTCCCCGGGAAATTTCCTAGGCCCGTCCGTGTTTAGCTTCTGCCTTTTATTGTATTAAAGCTGTTGCTGTTAATGATTCACGGGGCCTCCCACGCGCACATGTGTTACTCAGCTTTTATAACTCTTCTTCGCTTGAGTGCTTGTCTGCGCTATATTAGTCCTGTCTTATATGTGTAGTGCCGTGCGCGTGCTCAGGCAAGGAATTCTAAACCTAGCAAGTCTGGAATGGACACTCTAATTGGCTGAATACCAAATAGGGCCGACTGTTCCACTGCACCCATTCGGCCAGCGAGTGAATCATGCGTATTTCTTGGGCATGAGCATGCAAATAACAAAATTATTGAACAATTATATTCCAATAGTATTGCTAGTAATAACTCTAGTAATAACTAATGCTACAAATAAAATTGAAAGCAAATCATTATTAATATTAGAACTATTCTGCTCGACTCGCAAAAACGACGCAGATTTATGTTTCATTGCAGTCGATTTTTTATATATATTATTTATCTCGATTTACACGATTCATACGAAAAGGCTTTTTGTAACATGCAATAAACCAAAGATGGCAGCGCATAATAGTAAAGTTTCAAAAATTGATTGGGATTACAATAAGAAGGCCGCCGCATTGTCAACGCATATGGCCACGACGTTGTATCCAATGTTTTGCAGCATCGGCATGACTTTCAGGTAGCACTTATGCAGTGTCTCAGCCTTCAGGTTGCTCATTGGGAAAATTCCGACCAAGTCGCGGTACTTTGTCATTGCCGATTTTAAAATGAAGCACAGAGCAGTCTGGGCAACATTTCCGGCTTCTGTGAGACCATGCAATTCTCCACCGCTCATCTCGACCCGCTTGCTGGGATAAATCTCATCAATCAGCCGGATTTACGTTGGTCTCATAGGCGTGAAGTGTGTCGTAGCGCAGCTTTAGATATTCGCAGTTGCCCAGTCCTGTAGTCGAGTCCATCCTCCGCGTCACAAGCCTCTGCGTTTTGATTGAATGATTGAAGGTAGAGCTAAGGAATTTGTCTCCAGAACACGCTGATAAGCAGCTGAACTCACGGAGAATAGAATATTGGAGAATACCAGCAGTTTTGGTGAATATCGCCGACCATGCTTGTCCACATCCAGCAATTTCAGCTGCTCAATCAAGAAAGTGAGGCAAGTTGAGTCTGCATTAGACACGTGGTCTTGCTGGTGGAGAAGCTCCAGACTCTTCAAGAGCTGCTTGCTTGTGATCCGGAGCAAGACTGTCTGATTCCACAGCATTCTTAACAAATGCAATGAGATTCGTCAGCTGAGAAGAGGAGCTTAGAAAAGCGCTCTCCGGCGAAATGATGCGAACGTATTGCTTCGGTGACACAACTTGCTTGCCGTGGTAGACAGCGACTTCCAGTCTATTGTTCACGATGATGCTGCTCTTGACTGTCTGGGGTGGACCAGGTGCCATCAATCAGCATGAGATTAATTGAACCAGCAGATTGAAAAATGGCGAATCCGGATGGTGCAGGTTCAGTAGCAAACCGAGTTACCACATCGTCGAGAGTACTGGGAGTCTCACCCGCAAAAATTCTTTCTCTCGCTTCTCCTGCTGTGCAATGCTTGCTTTATGACGCCGCACTGACGTGGCTCTGTTTGACCTCACGACTGGTGGATTTTTTGTAAAGTAGGCTGGCATGGTCTGAAACTGCGTTGGGACTGCATACTCCTTGAGCCATCTTTTTGTGCGAGCGGCTCCATTGTCTTTGCCCTTTTCCGAGATGCATTGCAGTCCTGATAGTCGGTGGTGAAGTCCGATTCGACAAAATGCAGAGAGCAGACTCAGGAATGCTGAGTGGGTTGAAAAGTTGGTTCTCGGGACAGGTCGCGTAGCCATTTGGCCAAAACTCCAGCTTTGATAGGAAACTTGTGTTAAAACGAAATTTCTGCCGAAGTAGTTGTAGAGACATTGCTTGATTTGCAACCGACCGAAGGCTGCACACTTGCTTGGCATTGCAATTTAATGGTCAAATTTTGGTGCTTTTTTCGCAGGTTCTAGACAGCTCCAAAGTGGTCTTCTGTGTCTTGCCTTTGCCCTTACAATAAAGAGGCTCTTCTTCATAACTTATGGGGCCTAGTAATTCAGTGATGAGTCAAGTGAGCGTACATGGATGTACTATGGGCATAGTGCTTGGTCCCCCATAAACTCTCCTGCCCTTCCCAGTAAAGACAGCTAGTGCTGTCTTAATGGGGGGGTCGTACACCAGAAACATGCGCCAGCTTGATTTCGGTTCCTCCGTTCCTCAGTTCGTACTAACCATTTCAATGTGTAGGGTCTAGGTTCCCCTGTACATTTTGGGAAGTTGGACAATGGACAGGCCCAGATATGAAGCCGGCCCAGGCAGGCAGGCTCAAAAAACGGTTGGGAAGCAAGGGAGGAGCCTTTTTCGGGCGGCCCTATTTGGTATCGGTTTTTCCTCCCTCTCTGTGAGTGTCTATTCCAGACTTGCTAGGTTTAGAATTCCTTGGCTCAGGCACCGCAGCGACTAAAACTGAAAGCTAAAGGCAATAGCAAGCAGCTGTTACGCGTCTTTCTATATAATAATTGTAATACCTCATTTATATAAGCATATCGGTAGCTTGAATTGGAGAATGGAGGCCTCCCTTGTTGGTTTTTGGTTCTCTGTCTCTCTCTCTCTCTCGTGCTCGTGCCACCGCCTGTTTGAGACTCCCCCCCCCAGCGCCCCAGTGTCCCCGCTGTTGGCCCCCATCTGCGCCGCAACCCGGCCCCAGAAATCTAAACTTAACTACTAAGAAGAGTTAGTTAAGCCTGGCGCACACATACGCCACATGCGCAGGCGGCTAGAAGGTTTAGAACTGGAAAGAAAGAATGACTCATTCATGCGCACCTACGCGTGCGCCAACACTTTACTGTATATGTTACTACGAGTATATGGTACTATTTATAACTATGTTTATTATGTGTATAAATCTAGGCTACGTGGAAAGGAAGTACTGGGCTTGGGATGTTAGCTGAGGGGTTTGTATTGTATCGGATCTAACTAAAGCATTCCGAACTGCGCTTCCCTATGGGCCTGCATGGCGTGCTTCTGCACGCTAGAAGTTGTGCTAAACTGTGTTTTTCTCCCCGTTTCTCTTTCTTCCCCTCTTCCCCCGTCCCGCACTGTGCTGAGTCAGGAAAAGGGGTCACGCGAGGTTTCTTCCCAGTTCTCCCCTCGTTCCCCCTTCTCGTCGTCTCCCCTCTGGTCCTGGCTGGAGCGCGTGGGCACGCGAACAAAAAAGCGATGAGTAATGCTGACAGAGAGGGCAGAGAGGGATGAGGATCGGGGCTTTTGCCCCGGCGGTGACTCACTGTTTTCGTCTTTCTCTCGTCTCTCTCCCCCCTCTGCTTCTAGCTGTCCGTCTGGCCCTAATCTCCTTTCTCCGTACCCCTGCCCCCGAAGCCTCTCCACTAACTAGGCTTTGCCTCCTCGGGTTTTGCCCCAGCCAGCTCAGGTCAGGCTGGGGTCACGCCGAGGATAGGAATCGTCCTGGCTGCCTTATTTTTAGGCCTAAGAGCGAAGCGAGGGAATGGGCGGTGCTACAACTGGCCGCTGCCAAACCCTGGGAAGAGCGGACAGGGTCAGGGAGAGAAAAAGATGACTCGACTGAGGCGTCTCCTCCCCAGCCCCTACCCTGTCTCCTCAGATTCTGGGGTCATGTCCCCTGGCCTTGGCTGCCTCTGCTTTTCTCACGTTTCAGTTTAGTAGAAACTGGGCGTTTTTTACAAATCCTGTAAATCAACTTTTCTAATCGTCATATTAATTAATAAATCATTTCACCCTTCCTTTTTAACTTTCAGAGGAAATTGCCTGCGCGTTTCGTCGTTTCGGCAGCCTGACAGTCGATTGGCCGCACAAGCAGGAGAGCCAAGCTTATTTTCCTCCGAAAGGTAAATGGAATTAATTATCTTTACCTGTTCGAGTGTTTGGGTCCATCGGGCTGGCCCTCGGGTCCTTTGAAACTTTACCACAGCAATCCGGCCTGCTCAAGCTTTGTGTCTCTTCTCAGCTCTCCTCTCCACTCCACTCCTCTCCCCTCTTATCTCCTGTCTTCTCTCCTCTCCTCTCCCCTCTCCTCTCCTCTCCACTCCTCTCCCCTATTCTCTTCTCTCCTGTCTTCTCTCCTCTCCTCTCTCCTCTCCTCTCCCCATCTCTTCTCTCCTGTCTTCTCTCCTCTCCTCTCCTCCGTCTCCTCTCCTCTCCTCCCCTCCGTCTCCTCTCCTCTCCTTTATTCCCTCGCCTCTTATTTCTCTCTTTTAAATTCCCTCTTGTGTCTCTCCCCTGCCAAAAAAGTTTTCCGATCCTTGTTTCTTGGTTTTGTTTTAGAGGACCCCGACCTCGGCTTTAGTGCCGCCAACAACAACTTATCGAGTTTCTTTGGCCCTTGTTCATTTGCTTTTGTTTAAAAATCGGATCGATTTTCAGCGTTAGTTTACATCGGTGCGCCCAGGAAGTTTACTAATTAATTCACAGTAACTTCCGTATTGAGCGAATGGTAACGCGGTATATGTAAATCAAATTCATTAACCCTCCGTGTCTCGCAGGCTACTGTTTTATTCTATTTCACGACGAGCCAAGCGTTCAACGACTAATGGACGTCTGCATTGCCGAGGGTGACAAATTCTACTGGTGCGTCTCGTCACCGACTGTCAAGGACAAGCCGGTGAGTAATGCGCTGCTCTGTTCTCTTCTTGTAACAGTAAATATTGACTGTGGTGCCAGTCTGCCACATTTTCTGACTCATTTTTTGATAATCATCCCCAATAGTCTACTGACCTCGATCAGCCTCTGTGATGCATTTTTTTCCATCTTATATTTCGTATCGTTTTTTGAAGACTAACTAATTAATCATTTATTGGTTTTGTTTATTGCAAGGGGGAGTCCGTGGTGGCTGGATCTAAAAGACTTTTATGGGACCCTTTCTACCCTAATATTGTAGGTCTGCAGAGCAAGGCCACCGGGGGGGGGGGGCAGAGGGGGGACATGTCCTCCCAAGAAAAGCTATGGGGGACATGCCAATGCTTTTGTCCCCTCCACCCCACCTTGTGACCCGTTGAGATAATCGAATTTTTTTTCTTTAGGGCGCCAAAATGAGTGCCTGCGGCGCTAAAATGAGCGCTGACAACACGATTCTCAAAATAACGGAAATGTACGAATTTAGTCATGTACATGTACATGTCGAATTCTTGGCTTTGTCCTACCACCATAAAATCCATGGCGACGCCCCTGGTACTAACCTCGACCATCTTTGCTTAACCTATAACGCTGTTTGCTAAGAAAAGATTCTTACCAACACCCACCCAATCAACCACGCCTACAGGTGCAAGTCCGCCCCTGGCTACTGTCCGACTCCGACTTCGTGCTGGACTCTCGCCAGCCTTTGGATCCGCGCAAAACTGTCTTTGTTGGCGGCGTGCCGCGCCCTCTGCGCGCGCGCGACCTGGCCGTAGCCATGGAGCGCCTATTTGGCGGCGTTTGCTACGCCGGCATCGACACCGACCCGGATCTGCGCTATCCCAAAGGTGCCGGTCGCGTCGCTTTCGCCAGCCAGCGCTCCTACGTGGCCGCCGTCAGTGCTCGATTCGTTCAACTGGCCGGCTTTGAAGCCGCTTGCGGAGCTACGCCTACTACTACTAATAGTAGCAGCAGCGGCAGCAGTACCAACAACGGCAACAAGCGCGTTGAAGTGAAGCCGTTCGTACTGGACGATCAGTCGTGCGACCGCTGCCATCTGCGCAGCGCCCCGCTGTTCTGCGCCAGCCCAGCCTGTCTGCGCTATTTCTGCGACCAGTGCTGGCCAGAGGCCCACGCCGGGCCAGGCGGTAGGCAGTACCACCGGCCTACGGTCCGGGACGCCGGGTCCAGGATGACCTTCCTAGGCTAACTATAACAGCACGATATAGCGGACACTTACTTTAGCTGGCGTGTTAATTATTACAATTCGCTTGTAAGCTTTTCTTGTCTCCCACTATACTCTCTCTCTCTCTCTCTCTATTCTGTTAAATTTTATCATTCTCGTTTCCTGTTATTCGCTGCTGTTGACTGTTTTTATTAATTATAAAAAGACAATTAGTTTATTACATTAATTAGTACACATCTCTCTACTGCGGACTGTTATATCATTAGTTATAGGAATTCTTCTAGGAGAGAAAAAGAAAGCTTTTCCTGTTGTTGGTTCTGTTTGCTTTTTTCTGTTATTCTTTTTTTAGCTTCTTTCATAGCAAAGCATTGTTTTGTTGGCTGATTTGAATTCTGCTATTTTTCGCCTACTTTTTTCTATTATTGTTACTGTTAGTAGCGTGAAGTAACACGCATTGTTTCTTTTCTTAGCTATCGTATTCATTTTCGGTTCGTTGTCACGGCCAAGGCAAACTACTTAATTGACCCCGTGACCGAATTTCAATCCAGTCTTAAAATTGCCCCGTGGTTTTGTAATTTTTTTCAATCATTCATGAAACTGAACAAAAAACACAAATTACTTTCTGCAAGATTTGTTAGCAAACTTTAAATTTATAAAATATACTATTTTTGAGTAGTACATTGTGTTGCGCTTTTGTTAATATAATCTGTCCTTTTGTAAAGCTTTTTGTTAGTTTTAATTAAAACAACGCCGCGTGCTTATCATCGCCACTTCGTCGCTGCAGCTAAATAATAATTAAAAAAATATTAATAATCGTATTTATAATGTTTTTAGCCATTTTTTTATTTATAGACTAATCTGCAAAAGCATCTTCATTATTGAAACAGAATGCTTTTAATTTTGGTTTTGTTTAACAATTTATTTAGCCTAATTGTTGCATAAGTATTTAATCGTCTATTTTTGCTAAAATTTTGTGCCATTTTTGTCTCTGTAATTATTGAACTGCGTTTGCTAGCGATACACACATTAATCTGTTGTTGTTGTTGTTTCACGCTGTCTTAGGGTGTATTTACTTTGTTTTAATTGTTATTGTTATTTTTTTCCACCAAAAGCCATCGCACTTTGTTAATAGCCACCCAGTTGAGCAGTTAATATTTTCGTAAACCAGTTTTGTGTGTCGCACCCTACTCTGTTAGTAGCATATATTGCCGCTTTTTCTCTTTTCATTTGTTTGTTGTTTATTTTTGCTATAAATGACAGGCTTTTTAAATTATTTTTGTTATAACAAATGTAAGTTTACTAAATGTTATATAATAAACTACTAACACTTGTTAATCATCTCAGTTCACTCCTATTGTTATATGTTAACGAAAAATCACCAATATTTGATACAAGTTTATTTTTTCATAATTCTTATTTCCTGGTTTAGCTACAGTGGAAAGAGTTGTAATGAATCTGTTTTATTTAAAAGCAAAAACCATCTTTAAGTCTCATTTAGCGGTTATTTTTCTAATCAGAATTCATTGAGAACAAACAGTTTTGATAGTTTTAATTTACACACATTGTTCTCAGCGGCTGTTAACCCCTGTCAATAATACCTTTAATATATGCCTTTCAACTTTGGTGTTGCATATCCGCCCACACGTCATTAAATTTGTATTATTATAACAAAAACAGACACAGCGCGCTCGACTGGCAAGGAAATTGATATTTTTATTAATGAGCCAAGTTTTTCCAATAATTTTCACTAACGGTTTTTCACTCCGACAAAAAATCGCCTCTTATTTGTTTGTGTGATTCAAATCCGGAAATTTCTCCGTTTAAATTCAGGCCAGGTAAATATTAATTCGCTCTTTGTTTTACTAATTGCTGCCGTGTCTTTGTTTTTTATTACAAGCTGTATCTCCTTTCTCTCTTTCAATTCGCTGTAACTCGCACATATATAAAATTTCCCTGTGTGTTTCTGTTTTAGCCTGCTCTTATTTTTGTCATTATATTTAAACAAAATTGTTTCTCTAGCCACCTTTTGTTTGTTTGTGCTCTTTTTTCTTCGAAATAATAAAAATACACATTGGTTCCACGTTGTTATAATTTTTCTAATGATAGTTAACTAATTCAAATTGATAGCCCCCATTGTTATATACAAAAATATCTGTAATATCTTGTTTGATTCAATTAATTTCATGCCTGTTTAACAGTCACCCTTCTACTTTTACTCTCCGAAAATCGCCCCTTGACCCTCCTTGAGAATCGATCCTTCACACTTGAGAATTGCCCTTTCACACTTGAGAATTGCCCTTTCACACTTGAGAATTGCCCTTTCACACTTGAGAATTGCCCTTTTCACACTTGAGAATTGCCCTTTCACACTTGAGAATTGCCCTTTCACACTTGAGAATCGCCTCTTCACACTTGAGAATTGCCCTTTTCACACTTGAGAATTGCCCTTTTCACACTTGAGAATTTCCCTTTTACACTTGAGAATCGCCTCTTCACACTTGAGAATCGCCCCTTTCACCACACTTAAGATTCGCCCCTTTCACACTTAAGAAACGCCCTTTCACACTTGAGAATTGCCCTTTCACACTTGAGAATTGCCCTTTCACACTTGAGAATTTCCCTTTCACACTTGAGAATTGCCCTTTTCACACTTGAGAATTGCCCCTTTCACACTTAAGAATCGCCCTTTCACACTTAAGAATCGCCCTTTCACACTTGAGAATTGCCCCTTTCACACTTAAGAATCGCCCTTTCACACTTGAGAATTGCCCTTTTCACACTTGATAATTGCGGCTATTGCCTTTTCACACTTGATAATTGCGGCTATTGCCCTTTCACACTTGATAATTGATCTTCACACTTGAGAATCGACCCTTCACACTTGAGGATCGGCCCTTTTAAACTTGAGAATCGACCCATCACACTTGAGAACCGACCCATCACACTTAAGCATCATCCCTTCAAACTACCTGAGAATCGCCCATCAACCTCCGAGTTGTCATTCTCTTATGCAAAAACACAAACAACAAAGCTGGTTTATAAATGAGAGTAGGGTTTCATCAAAGTTGTTCTGTATTCATTCCTTACTATGGTTGAATATATGATAAACTATGTATTGTTATAACTATACTATAATAGTGCTTGAACTAAAACTTACAAATTAATTAGACCTACAAACACACGTGTTGCCTGTATCTGTAAGAAGTGCTTCGTAAATTTTTTTGGGAAATCTAAAAATGACTATTCCTTACCAATCGAAATAGCATGGTTTCGCAGATTTTCAAAACTGATTTCCAAAATAAATATAGCCTATTTGTCATCAAGAGTCATTCAACTGATACATTTAATTAAAACGAGGTGAGCCTAGTTTTTAAAGGTCTTTGGTGAAATATAGTTTTATTATAACATGGCATTGTACATTTTCATGGGTAGCAACTAGTGAGAATGGATCTACGAGTAGTTTTAGGAAAAATCAGCTTTTGTGCTCAGGTTTCCAGACCTATCTATAGGAACGGTCATGCTAAGTTTGCTAACCGAGTTCTAAATGATATATGTCTCTAAGGCTTGGAAACAACCACAGATACTAAAATAAGTAGATGGGCCACTCATAACATTTGCGTGTCAGCTACTTTCAGTTCAGTAGCAAGTTAAACCAAAGCATTTTAATGTATTTTTAAAGCCAAGGCTCACTTATTGGCTCTTACACCCCCAGCTGAGACCCTCCAACCGCGCCTTTCCACACTATCCCCCGCTCCGCCCCAATTTTTATTGCCTTTCCCGGAATTCTAGCCGAAAGCTGCCATATACATTTCAGTGGACTGGCCAATGTACATTATGGCTGAACCAATTAGCAAGTTGTTTACGGCTGCAAGCTTGGGCTTCTAAACTTATCAAAGCCCCCCCTGCCCTGCCCTAATTTTTATTGCCTTTCCCGGAATTCCAGCCGAAAGCTGCCATGTACATTTCAGTGGACTGGCCAATGTACATTATGGCTGAACCAATTAGCAAGTTGTTTACGGCTGCAAGCTTGGGCTTCTAAACTTATCAAAGCCCCCCCCCGTGCCCTGCCCTAATTTTTATTGCCTTTCCCGGAATTCTAGCCGAAAGCTGCCATGTACATTTCAGTGGACTGGCCAATTTACATTCTGGCTGAACCAATTAGTATACGCCTGCAAGCTTGGCTTATAAACAATTATCAAAGTCATTTCAGCCGCCTTGATTTTTATAAAATAGCTTATGTTTTCTTCTCTGCTACTGATCTGAAAGTAAAAGGCTGTTTTGCTAAGTAGTATATATGCCTGAGTGGCCCCATCTAGTTATTTTAGTAATTGTGGAAACCACCAAGAATTTACGATAGACATCACTTATAATGCAACAGGCTCCCCTCTAAAAAGCATTGTCCTCTTATGTTTGAAGTTAAGAGCAGCTCGCCTGTACTGCAGGCTATGCTCAAAGTTCGACAGCAACAAACAAGCGCCCAGCTAGCAGAGCGGCCAGAATGAGGCCGACAGTGCTCAAAGCGCTTGGCGCCAAGCCGGCAGCCCCGGCCGAGAATGTCCGGTAGAGCGTCCTCGGCGTGCCTGGCCGGTTGCCCGGGTTCAGCGGCAGCGGTGGCCGGAAGTTGTTCACCATACTACTGTTGTCGGAGTAGTGCAGGCGGCGTAGCATCTGCAGCTGTCTGGCGCTGATGGGTACAGCCTGGCGGTACACTGTCCACAGCACCGACTCGTAGCAGACTGGAGTCGTCAGGCTGCCGTCATAGCGGAAGAACTCGTCCTGGTTGCTCGGCAGGAATGTGCTGAACATGTTGAAATCGGTCCTGGCTGCTACCTCAGCAGCACCTGTTTAAGGGCGGATGGAATAATGTGAAATATTCTTGTTTTTATTAGAGGCAGGGGGCTGTCAACAGCACATTCCTGCCAAATTGCTGCCTATTCCGCCGAATACCTTGAGTCATACGCACAGGCACACACTCACACAGGAGTGTACAGCAGCCCTAACTTTATTTATCGTTAGGCATGTACACCTCACTGTGCCTTGGGGGTTGGCCCTCAAGGGCCCCCACAAGCCGAGAATCCAATTTAGCTTCAATAGATTACACCTGCCCTAATTGGGACAGATGTGCAACCGACAGCTCAGCCGCAGCTATTGCGCGGCGCATCTGAAGGCTGAGTACGGCTGTTCAGTCCGCTGACTGGGGGGTCGCCACACACCCTCAATTACCCCAGCTAATGCTGGCACCCATTTTACAGCTGGGTGGACTGAAGCAATGCAGAGTTAAGTTCTTGCTCAAGAACACACATTATTGTTCCAGTGGGACCGGGAATCGAACCCGCGACCTTCAAGTCGTAAGTCCGATGCTCTAAGCCACTAGGCTACGCCCCCCTCACATGTATGTCTGTAAATTTTCTTATTAAACTAATCGAATATAATACCATTTTATGAGGTCTGTGGGCAACTGCATGCTTTAACGCCTTCGGCGACATCCTCCCACAACCATGTCCTTGTCCATGTCCATGATACATCATAAAAGCAATTCGCCAAAAGTTTTTAATAATTTGCACGCATTCTAATGCATAAAGTCGGCACCAAAAACTCGGAGAAAAGTCTATTTCCTCGAAGCAATTAACTGCTTGCTTGATTTTCGGCCGGAAGCGCAAGACATTAATTAATTTGGTTTAGCAATGCCACCTACTGACACCCGCTCTGCCAATTGCTTGGTCAGGAAATTGAAGAAGTTTGCGAATTTTCTTTGTTGCTTTCTGTATGCCTCACTTAGCAAAGGAATGTTGGCCTGCCGTTGATAGCTGGGAAGCTAAGTCCGCTTCTAATTTCTTTTTTTGGCACCAAGGAAATGCTTTGAGTCTTCGCGCTTTTTCTATGCCCATGGCTGTCCTATGGTGCAGATAGGCATTCCCAAATCCTATCCTATGGCACAGATAGACATTCCCCAATTTTGTCCTATGGCACAGATATACATTCCCCAACCCTATCCTATGGTGCAGATATACATCCCCCAACCCTCTCCTATGGCACAGATAGACATTCCCCAATTTTGTCCTATGGCACAGATAGACATTCCCCAACCCTATCCTATGGTGCAGATATACATTCCCCAACCCTATCCTATGGCACAGATAGACATTCCCCAATTTTGTCCTATGGCACGGATAGACATTCCCCAACCCTATCCTATGGTGCAGATAGACATTCCCCAACCCTATCCTATGGTGCAGATAGACATTCTCCAATTTTGTCCTATGGCACAGATAGACATTCCCCAACCCTATCCTATGGTGCAGATAGACATTCCCCAATTTTGTCCTATGGCACAGATAGACATTCCCCAACCCTATCCTATGGTGCAGATAGACATTCCCCAATTTTGTCCTATGGCACAGATAGACATTCCCCAACCCTATCCTATGGTGCAGATAGACATTCCCCAACCCTATCCTATGGTGCAGATAGACATTCCCAAAACCTACACTACTCGTAGAGCCAATAAAATGACACACAGACTCACCGCCCATATTAATCAGCGTGTCATTTGCCAGAGCCTTTTCAAGGTCTTTAAACAGAGGATTATCGTTGGCCGACACTTCGTAGAAAACGCCCAGAACCGCCAGGCCATTGGGCCGACTGGCTGCCATGCTGATATTGGCATAATCTTTGGAATTGTAGAACACCAGGTGACCTTCGGCTGCGTAAGATTTCTTATCCAAGGTGTGTTCGGAACCCTGCTGATCAGAGCTGCCCCAGTGCCAGTGCAGCTGAGCAGCTGTGTACATCTGGTCCGCGGCAGTCTGGCCCATTGTGATTGACAGCTCGGGCGACCAGTTCAATTCGATTTTGTGACCGTCGTTTTTCAGCGTGAACTGGAATTGATATTGAATTATAGATTTAATGGAGAAATAGGAGAGGAGAGGGGAGAGAAGAGGGGGAGAAGAGGGAGAGAAGAGGGGGAGAAGAGGAGAAGAGGGAGAGAAGAGGGGGAAAAGACGGAGAGAAGAGGGGGAGAAGAGGGAGAGAAGAGGGGGGAGAAGAGGGGAAGAAGAAATAAAAAAGGAGAAGAAGAGAAGAGGGGGGAAGAAAAGAGAGAAGAGGGGGGAAGAGGGAGAGAAGAGGGAGAGAAGAGGGGGAGAAGAGGGGGAGAAGAGGGAAAGAAGAGGGGAGAAGAGGGGGAGAAGAGGGAGAGAAGAGGGGGAAAAGAGGGAGAGAAGAGGGAGAGAAGAGGGAGAGAAGAGGGGGAGAAGAGGGGAGAAGAGGGGGAGAAGAGGGAGAGAAGAGGGGGATAAGAGGGAGAGAAGAGGGAGAGAAGAGGGGGAGAAGAGGGAAGAGACGAATGGGAGAAGAGGGAGAGAAGAGAGGGAGAAGAGGGAGAGAAGAGGGAGAAAAGAGGGAGAGAAGAGGGGGAGAAGAGGGAAGAGACGAGTGAGAGAAGAGGGAGAGAAGAGGGAGAGAAGAGGGGGAGAAGAGGGAGAGAAGAGGGGGAGAAGAGGGAAGAGACGAATGGGAGAAGAGGGAGAGAGGAGAGGGAGAAGAGGGAGAGAAGAGGGAGAGAAGAGGGAGAGAAGAGGGGGAGAAGAGGGAGAGAAGAGGGAGAGAAGAGGGAGAGAAGAGGGGGAGAAGAGGGAGAGAAGAGGGAGAGAAGAGGGAGAGAAGAGGGAGAGAAGAGGGGAGAAGAGGGGAGAAGAGGGAGAGAAGAGGGGGAAAAGAGGGAGAGAAGAGGGGGAGAAGAGGGAGAGAAGAGGGAGAGAAGAGGGGAAAAGAGGGGGATAAGAGGGAGAGAAGAGGGAGAGAAGAGGGGGAGAAGAGGGAAGAGACGAATGGGAGAAGAGGGAGAGAAGAGAGGGAGAAGAGGGAGAGAAGAGGGAGAGAAGAGGGAGAGAAGAGGGGGAGAAGAGGGAAGAGACGAGTGAGAGAAGAGGGAGAGAAGAGGGGGAGAAGAGGGAGAGAAGAGGGAGAGAAGAGGGAGAGAAGAGGGGGAGAAAAGGGAGAGAAGAGGGAGAGAAAAGGGAGAGAAGAGGGGAGAAGAGGGGGAGAAGAGGGAGAGAAGAGGGGGAGAAGAGGAAAGAAGAGGGGGAGAAGAGGGAGAGAAGAGGGAGAGAAGAGGGGGAGAAGAGGGGGAGAAGAGGGAGAGAAGAGGGAGAGAAGAGGGAGAGAAGAGGGGGAAAAGAGGGAGAGAAGAGGGAGAGAAGAGGGAGAGAAGAGGGGAGAAGAGGGGGAGAAGAGGGAGAGAAGAGGGGGAAGAGGGAGAGAAGAGGGGGAAAAGAGGGAGAGAAGAGGGGGAGAAGAGGGAGAGAAGAGGGAGAGAAGAGGGGGAGAAGAGGGAGAGAAGAGGGAGAGAAGAGAGAGAGAAGAGGGGGAGAAGAGGGAGAGAAGAGGGAGAGAAGAGGGGGAAGAGGGAGAGAAGAGGGGGAAAAGAGGGAGAGAAGAGGGGGAGAAGAGGGAGAGAAGAGGGAGAGAAGAGGGGGAGAAGAGGGAGAGAAGAGGGAGAGAAGAGGGAGAGAAGAGGGGGAGAAGAGGGAAGAGACGAGTGGGAGAAGAGGAGAGAAGAGAGGGAGAATAGATGATGCATGCATAATCAATAGGTCGGCCCAGCCCCCAGAATCCCGCTCCACCTTAACGCCAGCCGCAATGGATGACTGGTGGAACACGTATTTCCTAATCAGCGAATTCTGCAGCGCAGTCTGCGTGCTCAAATCGATGGGGCTCTGCTTGTCTCCGGCGCAGAATTTCGGAAACAACTCGGCCCATCGGTTCGGCCCGTTCTTGCCGTAATCCCAGCCGCCAGCTGCCAAACTCGCTTGCAGTTGGGCAGCAACCAACAGAGACAGCATGGTGACCCAGGATTTGCTTCCAGCAGATGCCATTGTCTGCAAATAAGTGAGACAGACTACTGGATGAATATTATAAATCAACAGAAAAACCACAAGTGACTTCATTAACAACAACAGTCACCACAGACAACAACTTCATTAACAACAGTCACCACAGACAATAACTTCATTAACAACAGTCACCACAGACAACAACTTCATTAACAACAGTCACCACAGACAACAACTTCATTAAAAACAGTCACCACAGACAACAACTTCATAAAAAACAGTCACCACAGACAACAACTTCATTAACAACAGTCACCACAGACAACAACTTCATTAACAACAGTCACCACAGACAATAACTTCATTAACAACAGTCACCACAGACAATAACTTCATTAACAACAGTCACCACAGACAATAACTTCATTAACAACAGTCACCACAGACAATAACTTCATTAACAACAGTCACCACAGACAATAACTTCATTAACAACAGTCACCACAGACAACAACTTCATTAACAACAGTCACCACAGACAACAACTTCATTAACAACAGTCACCACAGACAATAACTTCATTAACAACAGTCACCACAGACAACAACTTCATTAACAACAGTCACCACAGACAACAACTTCATTAACAACAGTCACCACAGACAATAACTTCATTAACAACAGTCACCACAGACAACAACTTCATTAACAACAGTTACCACAGACAACAACTTCATTAACAACAGTCACCACAGACAACAACTTCATTAACAACAGTCACCACAGACAATAACTTCATTAACAACAGTCACCACAGACAATAACTTCATTAACAACAGTCACCACAGACAATAACTTCATTAACAACAGTCACCACAGACAACAACTTCATTAACAACAGTCACCACAGACAATAACTTCATTAACAACAGTCACCACAGACAACAACTTCAATAACAACAGTCACCACAGACAATAACTTCATTAACAACAGTCACCACAGACAACAACTTCATTAACAACAGTCACCACAGACAACAACTTCATTAACAACAGTCACCACAGACAACAACTTCATTAACAACAGTCACCACAGACAACAACTTCATTAATAGCAGCAGTAGTTACCGTGAACCACGACAAACCGTCTAAAATTAAATCATTTCATGTGCTGTCAAAGTCAAGTCGACAAGTTAATAAGCTTCATGTAACAAACATTATATTATCAACTTGACAAGAGTATCAGATGCAGTCAATATATAACAACTGACTTACCCAAATAAGTTTTAATTCCAATCCTTTCACCGCACAAATAGGTGGTAATAATATTCACTTCGCTACTGAAGATTGCAAATATTGAGCCTTTCTTATAGACCTGTTGAGCTAGCAGTGCAAGAGGCACAAGAGTGAGAGCGAGCGACACAGAGCGAGGTGGGGGGCACACGACGCGAAACCAAAGGCGGAGACGAGTTATAAAAGATTGAGGCAGGGGGGCAGAAGCAGAAATCACGTGCTGTACAGTAATAAGAACGTCAATAAACGTCAATAAGAAAAGAGAATTTGTCAATAAACTAAAATTCTTGATAGAGTTTTCAAACAACGTGCCTTAGAAATGCACGCTTAGCTTATAAATTAATTTGATGAGGCCGGTGTCTGAAAGCGGCAAAGTAACTACCTGATTTTGTGCTAATTGAATATTTATTGACTAGTCATTGACAAGCAATTTGCATCTCATTAACTGGTACGTGGGCGCTCGCGGTCATATGCTTGAATCGGTACAGGGCATGAGCTCGAATCGGTACAGGGCAGGAGCTCGAATCGGTACAGGGCATGAGCTCGAATCGGTACAGGGCATGAGCTCGAATCGGTACATGGCAGGAGCTCGAATCGGTACAGGGCATGAGCTCGAATCGGTACAGGGCATAAGCTCGAATCGGTACAGGGCATAAGCTCGAATCGGTACAGGGCATAAGCTCGAATCGGTACAGGGCATGAGCTCGAATCGGTACAGGGCATAAGCTCGAATCGGTACAGGGCATAAGCTCGAATCGGTACAGGGCATAAGCTCGAATCGGTACAGGGCATAAGCTCGAATCGGTACAGGGCATAAGCTCGAATCGGTACAGGGAATAAGCTCGAATCGGTACAGGACAAAAGCTCGAATCGGTACAGGGCATAAGCTCGAATCGGTACATGGCAGGAGCTCGAATCGGTACATGGCAGGAGCTCGAATCGGTACAGGGCATAAGCTCGAATCGGTACAGGGCATAAGCTCGAATCGGTACAGGGCATAAGCTCGAATCGGTACAGGGCATAAGCTCGAATCGGTACAGGGCATAAGATCGAATCGGTACAGGGCATAAGCTCGAATCGGTACAGGGCATAAGCTCGAATCGGTACAGGGCATGAGCTCGAATCAGCACAGGGCATGAGCTCGAATCGGTACAGGGCATAAGCTCGAATCGGTACAGGGCATAAGCTCGAATCGGTACAGGGCATAAGCTCGAATCGGTACAGGGCATGAGCTCGAATCAGCACAGGGCATGAGCTCGAATCGGTACAGGGCATAAGCTCGAATCGGTACAGGGCATAAGCTCGAATCGGTACAGGACAAAAGCTCGAATCAGCACAGGGCATGAGCTCGAATCGGTACAGGACAAAAGCTCGAATCAGCACAGGGCATGAGCTCGAATCAGCACAGGGCATAAGCTCGAATCGGTACAGGGCATGAGCTCGAATCAGCACAGGGCATGAGCTCGAATCGGTACAGGGCAGGAGCTCGACTTCTCAGAATGACTTAGCTAGGCTTGTCAAAATGTTTTTTCCATGGTAGCCGAGAAAGTCTTGAAGTTTACTTTGTATCAGAGCCTTGGGGGGTACAAATATTATCAGTTGATAAGGAGACTCTTCTCTTAACGACCGGCTACGTTGATCCAGAGGAAAATTCTTATCTAATGCCAATGTGGCGCAATGCTGCTTTCGAAAAGTTTTATAAACATATAGAAACATGTTTGAACTCAAGAATTTCAATTAACAAACAGAATTCGATAAACCACTGAGTTTTAACAGTTGACGTCCTTTTTGACTCGCCTGTTGGTCTGTTTCTAGCAAAAGTATACTTGTTTTTCAAAGCGTTGGCCTGTGTATTTTTGCCGATATTATATAAAATCGATTAAGTCAGTGTAATTAGGAGTGTCATATTAATGTCATTTGAAAGTGCATGCAACAGTTTCTATTGATATGGCTTATTGATATGATTTATTGATAAGTGGAAATTGTTGCTTGAATTTATTGGCAAATAATCTGAAGTGTACTAAGCATTCATTCAATCAAATATTCGGGAGGAAAAATCATTTCAAAGTACCCCAAATTTCCAACCAGATTCATGAATCCCGAATACCGAATCCCGAATCCGGAATCCCGAATCCCGAATCCCGAATCCCGAGTCTCGTATCCCGATTCCCGAGTCCCGATTCCCGATTCCCGAGTCCCGATTCCCGATTCCCGAGTCCCGATTCCCGATTCCCCAGTCCCGATTCCCGAGTCCCGATTCCCGATTCCCGAGTCCCGATTCCCGAGTCCCGATTCCCGATTCCCGATTCCAGAATCCCGATTCCCGATTCCCGAGTCCCGATTCCCGATTCCCGATTCCCGATTCCCGATTCCCGAGTCCCGATTCCCGATTCCCGGATCCCGATTCCCGATTCCCGATTCCCGAGTCCCGATTCCCGATTCCCGATTCCCGATTCCCGAGTCCCGATTCCCGATTCCCCAGTCCCGATTCCCGAGTCCCGATTCCCGATTCCCGAGTCCCGATTCCCGATTCCTGATTCCCGATTCCCGATTCCAGAATCCCGATTCTCGATTCCCGAGTCCCGATTCCCGATTCCTGAGTCCCGATTCCAGAGTCCCGATTTCCGATTCCCGAGTCCCGGATCCCGATTCCCGAATCCCGATTCCCGAGTCCCAGTTCCCGAATCCCGATTCCCGAGTCCTGATTCCAGAGTCCCGATTCCCGATTCCCAAATCACGTATCCGAAAACCCGAAACCCGAATCTTGAATCTGGGACCTCAAAGTAAGAATTCCCATTGGGGAAACAATCTCCGTCTTTAAAAGTGTCCATGAAGCCAGCTCTGTGCGTGAAACTGCACCGCGTAGGCATCTGGGAAGCTGGCCGCGCACAGCCTCTCCTGATGAAGCGTCATATTTCCCAGATCGCGACAGTTGGCCGGGTTGCGGTTCACCGACCAACTGAAGGGATTCAAATAGCGGCCTGGCAAAATCAGCAAGTCGCCGCTTAAAACTGCGCCATCCTTCCGTTTCACGCTGTCGTGTTTCCGGATGTGGCTCCTCAGCTCCTGAAGCAGCATGAGCGGCCCCGTGATGTGCTCCGGCCTCAGCTGGCTGGATTTCCGCATATCCAACTTTTGCAATGCGGAGAATTTCTTAAGCTCCTGAGCAGCTCGCCAGGCCAGCTGGAGCCAGAACGGGTGCCCGGGCCGCGATGCCATCAGCGAGTTCTGCACGTAGATGCCTTGCACAGTTTCCCAAGGTCGGTTCTGTGCATAGTCCATGCCCGCCAGCACTATGGAGGCCGTGTTAAATAACTCGGTGAAATTCTTTAGGCACAGGCTGTCCAAGTCTGCGTAGATGCCGCCGTGTCTGTGCAGGTACAGGTATCTGGAAGAGCGATGAGTAGCCATGGAGTTACATGTACATGCATTAAAATGTAGAACAATCGCCCTCACCTTCCATGAGAATCGCCCCCCTCACCCTCCATGAGAATCGCCCTCATTTTCCATGAGAATCGCCCCCCTCACCCTCCATGAGAATCGTCCCCTCACCCTCCATGAGAATCGCCCCTTCACCCTCCATGAGAATCGCACCCTCACCCTCCATGAGAATCGCCCCTCACCCTCCATGAGAATCGCCCCTCACCCTCCATGAGAATCACCCCTCACCCTCCATGAGAATCGCCCCCTCACCCTCCATGAGAATCGCCCCTCACCCTCCATGAGAATCGCCCCTCACCCTCCATGAGAATCGCCCCTCACCCTCCATGAGAATCGCCCCTCACCCTCCATGAGAATCGCCCCCTCACCCTCCATGAGAATCGCCCCTCACCCTCCATGAGAATCGCCCCTTCACCCTCCATGAGAATCGCCCCTTCACCCTCCATGAGAATCGCCCCCTCACCCTCCATGAGAATCGCCCCCTCACCCTCCATGAGAATCGCCCCTCACCCTCCATGAGAATCGCCCCTTCACCCTCCATGAGAATCGCCCCTTCACCCTCCATGAGAATCTTCCTTTTGCAACTCCCCACCGAAAATCTAATATTTGACAACACAATCTGACAGGTGACCAACACAATCTAACAAGTAACAGCACACCTACATCGCATCCTAGCCTCATCAGTCATTGATCAATTGAACTACCTGGCTAAGTCGGCTCTCTCCACAGGCCTCCTGAGTCCCAGGTAGGTGTCCAGTAGCCAGGGATAGTGCCTGCGCACCAGCCGCAGGTTGTCAGCGTCAGTCCACAGCCGGTAGCGCCAGTCTGGGAAGCACCGGCGCCAGCTTTCTGACCAACGCGACGCTCTCGCCGAAGGCAGCCGCCTGGTCTTCCAGCTCTGGTGCACCTGACGGCTGATCGGTACTCGCCTCGTTTCCGTGGCAACATCAGCGTCTTCAGGCGAGTGAACCAAGGATTCGTGATGCACCTCTTGAGCGTAGCCGAATCGCCGATTGCTCGGGACCAGCTGGCGCAACAGTGCCAACGACAGCAGGACCAGAATAGCACTTAGCAGCGCAACTTTGCAGCGCTTCTTACTATGGAAGGGAGCAACTGTAGGAAATACAGGAATTTTTTTTAATTTAAAATTTTTTAAATATTGAGACAAAAAAGAGTTAAATTCTATTCCTTATTTACTCTTAGTAGACGGTTGCTCGATGAGTCTGCCATAAATCGAAGAATAATAGACTGTCATCTTAGATGCTTCCCTGACAGTCATTCCTACAGTCAGATGCGTCCCTGACAGTCATTCCTACAGTCAGATGCGACCCTGACAGTCATTACTACAGTCAGATGCATCCCTGACAGTCATTACTACAGTCAGATGCGTCCCTGACAGTCATTCCTACAGTCAGATGCGACCCTGACAGTCATTCCTACAGTAAGATGCGTCCCTGACAGTCATTCCTACAGTCAGATGCGTCCCTGACAGTCATTCCTACAGTCAGATGCGTCCCTGACAGTCATTCCTACAGTCAGATGCGTCCCTGACAGTCATTACTACAGTCAGATGCGTCCCTGACAGTCATTCCTACAGTGTCAGATGCGTCCCTGACAGTCATTCCTACAGTCAGATGCGTCCCTGACAGTCATTCCTACAGTCAGATGCGACCCTGACAGTCATTCCTACAGTCAGATGCGTCCCTGACAGTCATTCCTACAGTCAGATGCATCCCTGACAGTCATTACTACAGTGTCAGATGCGTCCCTGACAGTCATTCCTACAGTCAGATGCGACCCTGACAGTCATTCCTACAGTCGGATGCGACCCTGACAGTCATTCCTACAGTCAGATGCGTCCCTGACAGTCATTCCTACAGTCAGATGCATCCCTGACAGTCATTCCTACAGTGTCAGATGCGACCCTGACAGTCATTCCTACAGTCAGATGCGTCCCTGACAGTCATTCCTACAGTCAGATGCATCCCTGACAGTCATTACTACAGTCAGATGCGACCCTGACAGTCATTCCTACAGTCAGATGCGTCCCTGACAGTCATTCCTACAGTCAGATGCGTCCCTGACAGTCATTCCTACAGTCAGATGCGACCCTGACAGTCATTCCTACAGTCAGATGCGTCCCTGACAGTCATTCCTACAGTGTAAGATGCGTCCCTGACAGTCATTCCTACAGTGTAAGATGCGTCCCTGACAGTCATTACTACAGTCAGATGCGACCCTGACAGTCATTCCTACAGTCAGATGCGTCCCTGACAGTCATTCCTACAGTCAGATGCATCCCTGACAGTCATTCCTACAGTCAGATGCGACCCTGACAGTCATTCCTACAGTCAGATGCGTCCCTGACAGTCATTCCTACAGTCCGATGCGACCCTGACAGTCATTCCTACAGTCAGATGCGACCCTGACAGTCATTCCTACAGTCAGATGCGTCCCTGACAGTCATTCCTACAGTCAGATGCGACCCTGACAGTCATTCCTACAGTCAGATGCGTCCCTGACAGTCATTCCTGCAGTGTAAGATGCGTCCCTGACAGTCATTCCTACAGTAAGATGCGTCCCTGACAGTCATTACTACAGTCAGATGCATCCCTGACAGTCATTCCTGCAGTGTCAGATGCGTCCCTGACAGTCATTCCTACAGTCAGATGCGTCCCTGACAGTCATTCCTACAGTCAGATGCGTCCCTGACAGTCATTCCTACAGTGTCAGATGCGTCCCTGACAGTCATTACTACAGTCAGATGCGTCCCTGACAGTCATTCCTACAGTGTCAGATGCGTCCCTGACAGTCATTCCTACAGTCAGATGCGTCCCTGACAGTCATTCCTACAGTGTCAGATGCGTCCCTGACAGTCATTCCTACAGTAAGATGCGTCCCTGACAGTCATTCCTACAGTCAGATGCTTTCCTGAAATTCATTCGTAGATTCTTACTTTTTTCTTCCTAACAGTCTTCCTACATTCGTCCTTGCATGTGACTGTACTTGCAATTAGGCCCTGGCAAATAAGAACTCCTCTATATTGAAACATGAATCTAAACGTTAACCATAGGCTATAGTATGTACTAAAACATGTGATTTTTTACTTACCTATGTCTATGAAACGAAATAAATTTGCCATTATGGCTTACGGTGGCTTTAATAAAACTCAGAGGAAATGCAAATACTTATTAGTAGATCTAACGATTCACGATGTTGAGAGTCAGTTTGCATACTTTAAATATACGAGCTATATATACTGCATAAGCATGTAGTTACATGTAGTTATGCTGGCTTTCTGTATGAATTCAATTTTTCTTGGTCTCGGTGAGAGGGGGGCAGGATTTCCAGATATTTGAGCAATTGGCAGAAGTCATTGTCAAGAAGCTACAGTATATAGCTATTAGCAAATTACGAATTCAAAACAGAAATCGATAATGTGAAAAAACTGAAGCGAGCTTAAACACTACAGTAAGTGCGTAATAGGGTACAGAGAATTGTGTACACTCAGCAGCATGTGGCCCAACTCTTGCCACAACTCTCCACTCCCTGCTTTCCAGCTTAAGCATCAGCATCACCCACAAGACGAAAGCCTTGGGGAGATAAAATTGACCACTCAAGGTCATTAACCATTTTATTACGAGTATTTTCTATCATATACTCGGCAACATTGAACAGTCGCCACTCTATGCGCCAGTGAGCAATATTCCTCTTGGACTGTTCAGAACTAAAAGATACGAGAAAACTGATCAGGGTAGCTTTAATCCGTCCAACCCTCGCACACCGCTCCCCTCACTTCATTCCTCAATTTAAGTCTGCCGCGGTCTGTACGACTTTTGGCATCCTGACTATCGAAATACAGTACCAATAAAGGAAAAAGCTAGACCTGTTGTGACAGGAAAAACATTTGTTGGCCTGTTTAACAATAAGAGTTCGCTTTAGCACACTGAATCACTGAATAGAAAGGGTGGCACCTTGGGTAATTTTCAGTTAAGCATTTTTACTAATGACGGGTTTCGGCCTTTTCGGCCCCATTCGGGAAGCCTTCGGGCCTCAGGTCTCAGAAATAAATCAATTAGAGTCCTGGCCACCCTGTCAGATAGTCAGCCCCACAGTAGCTTGATCGTGTGGCGAGCAGTCTAGGTCCTATAGCTAAGAGAGGGACAGCGAGAGACAAGCAGGGAGAATTTTGAAGGTAGAGATCAGCTAATCCGCAGATCAACTAACTCGCTGCCACCAGCCCGTGCGTCCTGGCTCACCAAACCGGAACTTTCGAAATCGGGCTTCCGACTAGAGGGGGCTTAGCACTTACCTGCCAACTAGTGTCTTTTTGCTGTCAATCTCGAAGTCATAGCCGATGTTAAGGGACACTGCTGGGACTAGATCGCATTGGGCATGCAGGTACAGAGGGGACTTGTGCAGGGGATTCTTGCAGTGGCGAGTCTATGGGGTAGCTACATGTACTATTACATTGCTAAATACGAGGAATTGTACTTTTGGCCTTCAACGCACCAACCAGCCTCTCGTAGCGCTGATGATAGGCTAACTCGAACATCAGAGACCGCATGATTCAGCACCCGAGCCGCTTGGCTACCCTAGAGTGCACAAAGTACATCTCTGGCGCCGATTTTGCACTATTGGCAATTTTGCTAACTGATTTGATAGATTGATCGACTGAGGACTGCTTTGCCATTGGTCCACTGTAACCGGCGCCTACTAGCTTAGCTATTCATCTGAGCCATCGGCAAACAAAGAAATAAAACCGATAAAAATAACTGTCAGATTTAACCTTCTCCTCAGATCACTTCACACTTCAGATTGAATTGGTGTTTTAGACTACTAGCAGTATTATTGAATGACTTCTGCCTCAGCAACAGCACTACTGAACAAAATGAGCAAAAGTGTGCGCCTAATCCAGGTACAGAAATAGGAGACAGATAAGGGATCACCCAATCAAGCAAGTCTAGGTAGCCTCTCACCCAACCAATCAGAAACTCAACAGCCGGGGACCAGGTAATCCACAGTGACCAAATCGGCTTAGTGCTTCGCAGCTGTAGACCTGGGATGATGCTGATGTCACAATCTTCGCAGATAGCTAGCAGCAGGTGATGTTCTTAATCTTGATGTTCGCTGCTGACGACCGGGGGGATTCGTCCTTGATGATGGTGGGGGAAGTCGCGATCAAGAGACGACGGTCGAGCTACGGGAGGTCTAAGTTAGGCCAAAGTCCCAGGAGGCGGAGCAGGAGGTTGAGTCCGAGCGGGCCAAAAACACCGGTTTAAATAGCCGCCAACTGGACCGCAATTTGTTATAATAAAACACCTCGACGCTGATTGGCTGAGCCGATTTGCTATAACGCGGTCGAATTTTCTGATTGGCTGAGCTTGTTGCCACCCAAACTTACGTGACCAGCAGATCCTATCAGTTCCCTTGGGGCCATAAAAATACGACAGGTGCGGTCATAAATCACTCAAAATCGCTACATAATGTTTTATGACCTTTCGCGTAGGAATGACAAAAATTAATGAAAAAATATACATTAGAAAGCTCTTATTAAGTAGAAAGTGAAAATAATGAAGAGAAATCGCTAATCGCTAATCCCAAGGTACTTTTAGGGGTAAACCGCATAGCTGTCAAAGCTGTCACACGCTTGAGTAAACACAAACAATAGGCCCTGACCTCATAAATCTTGATGGCCTGTCAAAATGATGAGAAAAAAGCTATCATTCGCATCCCCTCAGACCATCTGGCGCCAGTCTCAGCATTGAGTGAGGCGCAGGTGGCTGTCAGACCGGCTCGAAAGCAATGATTTATGACCCAAAAGCCGCACCTATGTTATTATAACTACAAGTATGGCAAAATCATATAACTAGCTAGTATGAATTCTAGGAAAATTGCATAAAGAGAAGAAAAAATGCCCATAGCCTGCTGTCAGTAGGCTAGTAAGTTTGGAGCCCATGTGTGAGCGTGAAGTTTGAAAAAGTGCGTCCTCATCACCAATACTCTGGAAGTAATAAAATTAGATGTTGTGAGAATCCGTTTTTTTTGGCACAATGGAGTAGTCATTCACTGTTTTCGTGATGATACTACTAAAAATTTAGTATGAACGTGTGACATTTACATATATACTAAGCAACATCGAAAAGTCGCCATCACAGAAGATTCCTCTGATGACGTACAGTGTAGTTGTGTTGTGTGAGAGGGGTTGAGGGAAAGTGGGGTAGGAATGTTCTTTGTCTCGATGCGTCACCCTGTGCTTGCTTGTTCGTTCCTTCCTTTCCCTTTGCCCCTTTTTCTTTGCGTACATGTATGATCTGAGACCCTCGAGGGTCTTTGTTGTTGGCTAAATATAGAATATAGAAGCAACGCGCTCTTTTGGAGCCTCTATCTTTCTTCCGCAGTAGACACGGTCTACAAAAATTCCAATTCCATCTGTGTTCGCCACTTTTGAGAGTTCAGGTAAAGTCTCTCAATCTTTGCGAGTGACTTAACTTACATGTATCTACATGTCAACATGTATATGAAAGTTTACACCCAGAAACAACATGTTTGCCAGTGAGCAATTTCTTTTGGACTTAGGTTCAAAAGAAAATTCTGAAATTCAGAAATTCTGAAATAAAATATACGAGAAAACTGGGTAGCTTTAATCCGTCCAACCCTCGCACACCGCTTCCCCCACCACTGGTGAAAAACTGGTGAAAATCACTGGTGTGCGAGGTTTGGACGGATAGTGACATTATTAGATAGTGACATTGATAGTGATAGTGATAGTGATAGTGATAGTGATAGTGATAGTGATAGTGATAGTGATAGTGATAGTGATAGTGATAGTGATAGTGATAGTGATAGATAGTGATAGTGATAGTGATAGTGATAGTGATAGATAGTGATAGATAGTGATAGTGATAGTGATAGTGATAGTGATAGTGATAGTGATAGTGATAGTGATAGAAAGTGATAGATGATAGATATAGATAGATGATAGATATAGATAGATGATAGATGATAGATATAGATAGATGATAGATAGAGATAGATGTTAGATGATAGATATAGATAGATGATAGATGATAGATAGAGATAGATGTTAGATGATAGATATAGATAGATGATAGATATAGATAGATGATAGATGATAGATATAGATAGATGATAGATAGAGATAGATGTTAGATGATAGATATAGATAGATGATAGATGATAGATAGAGATAGGTGATAGATAGATGATAGATGATAGATGATAGATATAGATAGATGATAGATAGATAGATAGTGATAGATAATGATTAGATAGTGACATTAAACGACCCCACCATGGTGGTAGAGGAGCGCGGTTTGCGAGAGTTGGACGGATTAAAGCTACCCAGTTTTCTCGTATCTTTTATTTCAGAATGGTCCAAAAGAAATTGCTCACTGGCAAGCATGTTGTTTCTGGGTGTAAACTCTCGTATACATGTAAGAGACAGGGGCGCCCGCCAAGAGAGAAGGCGCCCACTGCACCAAGAGAGACAGGGCAGCTGCCCACCAAAAGCCAGGGGCGCGATCACCAAGAGACGGGTGCTCTGCACCAAGAGACAGGGGCGCTCACCAAGAGACAGGGCTATAGGGCGCCCTGCTGTAAGAGACAGATCGAAGTCATCAGCTTTAATTGCACTGTTTCAAGCCGTAGTAGGCTAGGTGCATAGAGTCGGGAAAAACTTCACAGGACTACAGCGTGTGTTTGGCCGATGGGCCGCGCAGCGGATTCGAGGAAGGACGGCCGCTTTTTGGACAGTGTATTTGAGAAACAACTGGCACAGGTCAGGTTTTGATTAACCATGTACTGTACGTGTACATACATACAGTATAGTCACGCTGCTACCGCGGCCCTTCCAAAGCGAATTAGCTGCAGTGGAAATTCAGCACTGTGGCGCATCGAAAGACATTTTGATGCTGAAGACACTAGCTACTGACTATTTTGCACCGCAGATATGCTAATCCTTGAGCTTTGAGTTATTTCAGCTCTATTCTTCCGCAGCAGCTACTGTACATGTAGGTACATATGTCACCGTAAATTATATCGGCCGAGACGTGAATTTGATGAATAATCATCTCATCTCATGGGATATGAATCATGTGGCCTTGCATGTTCGTGTTTAGTAAACCTAAGTGATATGCGCTTAGTATAGTAGGAAAGAAAGATTAGAAAAATCTGCCTACTTCAGCAAACTAGCGCGGTACTTAATCTAATTTGGAGTTACATACAAGTTATATAGTGGTCCTCTGGTGTGGACTCTATAAAATTTTTGAAAATTTGTGTTATCCGACCATTCGCTAATCCTCTAATCACTAGGCCTAAATTTCCTGCATATATGTTGCTCGGATTACTTAGGCTCGACGTCCTTTGGTTGTAAAAATTTGCTTGTTAACTAATTTTTAGGAAGCGTAGCTCGTTGGAAAATGTTTATAAAATGCAACTAGTTTTACTTACGATTCATTTTGGTCCAGTTTGCTACTATTTAGCGATTATCGGATTATTCATTGTCATATTCGTCCTCTTGTTCAAGATCCACATTGTACACCCCGCAATCGCATTTCACGACAAATCTCAGTCTCATTTGGCCTAGTTATATAGTTAGTTAACTTAGTTATATTCTTCTAGAACAGTATTTGGTGAGCTTAAGACCTACTTGGCCTTAGCCTTGGCATGGCCTACTTAGGCCTACTAGTACTAATGATTACTCTTAATCTACATACAATGTGAATTGGACAAAAATGTCAAATAAGTAGCTAGGGGCTAGCGCCAAAGATTTCGCAAAAACTGACACGTCTTTGAAAATATTTTTGCTTTAGACTTCGGTTAAGGCGTTAGTCCATGGCTAGCTTAGGTTAGATTTATTGCTTTTAAGATCCAACATTAGGCCTAAGTTGCTTTATGCCAATTAATGTTAATTTTTTATTTTGTACCAATTCAGGCCCCTAATCTTTTGTTGAAAGACAAAAGCTAGTCTGTTCCTTGTTTTAATATAATAGTTAAGGCTACTCGTAGTATAAGTAGGCTAAGAGGCTTAGCCTGTCTGTCTCTTGACTCTTATTGTCTTGAGTCTTATAGACTTTATTTCACCTAGGCCTAGCTATTCTTTTTTAATTTAAGTTCAAATTTATTATATTATGGCCTAGTTTGTCTCTTTATATTAGTTTGATAGGCCTAGCCCTTGGCTTTAGTAGCTTCTATATTCCTGTGACACTCTGGATCATATATACTATTTATCCAAAAAATAGGGTATGCATTGGCCTTGTGCACCTAAATAAATTTAGATGTGCATAATTAACATGCTTGACTCCTTAAAAATAGTGTGTATGCATGCAACCATAGGCCTAGGCCTAGTCATGCTAGTGTATACTTCATTAAATCATATGAAATAATTAGTATAAAGTGGAAAAAAGATTGAAAGATTCAATTTCAAGTATAAATTTTAAGCTTTCTAGTTTTTAAGCTTTCTAATTATATTATAATTTGTTTAAATATGCACATTAACTTCGTAAAAAAATGAAGGCAAAAAAAGTAAATGAAGGGCTACATAGTTTGTGTAGGGCCCCTCCCAATTTCTTTATAAAATAGTCACCGTTTAGTCAATTTGAATTCACGCCAAAACTAAGAAACATATTTTGTTTTAATACTCGTATTTTTCATAATATTTTATGTGAACTAATTTTTGTTTAAACTAGCAGTAAATTTTAGTATAAATAGAAGCATTTTTGGTGGAAGAGAGACCAACCTCGCGCATCGCGGTTCCACAATAAGTGATTGATAGCGAATAGTAAGAGTTCCAAGAAAATAAGAATTGAAAAAGTGTTTTCTATGTTAATTCCTTTTACGAAATAAGAGTGAAATAGACTAAAGCATATATAATACATTGAGAAGCAACAGTATTGAGTAGTAAGAGAATACGAAGTAGATCTGAAATGATACATATAAGTGTAAGAATAACCAGAGGCTGTGACCTTCTGATCTTGGTAACGCCCAATGACTTGCAAAGTACATGAAATACATATACCAGTAAGCCAAAATACTGCTCAGGCCCAATTATTAAATAGAACGCTACCAGAATAATAGAATGCTACCAGAATAACAGAGGAGTAAAATCTTTCAGGGTTAATAGTTTTCTAAGAATAATACTCAGGCTAAATACACAGACTAAATACTCAGACCTATTCTAAGAAATATTCTCAGACTTATTCTAAGATTAATAAACTCATAATTTATTAATAGAATAGTCTTGGTGGCAGCTACCATCATTTATAAACAGGAGTTTAGCCCTTTGACAACTTTAGTGACAGCTGTGGAATCATTTGAAGAGACAGAAGAATCAGCCCTTTGACAACTTGGTTGCAGTAGTGGGATAATTTCAATAAGAGCAATTACGCCTTTGACAACTTTGGTGTCAGTGGTTGAGATTTAAATAGAGAGAACAAGAACCACTTTGACATATTGAAATTGAAAACTTGAAGTAATTAATAAAGGGGAAAAGTAGACTCTATAGTTTAAAGTTGTTAACTTAGATAATCTAATGTACATCAAATTTGATCAGTTACAAGATATCTTGGTATATGTATCTGAGGTATCTAAAAATTAAAATAGGCCTAGATAGGTCAAAACACTTTTAAACAAGTTAAACACATGCAAGTATGCAGTTTTCTGCATCAATCTAAATCTTTTAAAGTGAGTAAAAATGTATCCCAATTATTATTATTTTTAAGTCTATTGGTGCATTTTTGGAGCATATAAATCAACTGTTATTCTCATTTGTTACCAAAGTGGCTATTACCAAAGTAGACTATTACCTATTAGTGTATGCTAAATAGGTTGTCTTATGCTACAGGCTAGTATATATGTAGTATGCAATATGTATATTGCTAGTGCTTGAGCTTGATTATTTAATATAAAACTTGTAACATTAATATACCTAAAATTGCTAATTGCCACAGGTAAAAAATAGAAATGTTAAATATGAAATCTGCATTCTATATGGCATGCTTTTTAAGGAATTGTCTTATTGCTTTTTTATGTTTGCTTATTTTACTTGCAACTTGCTAATGTTCTTTTCTTTGCCATATGATAAAAATGTTATTTGTAGCATTACATTAGAAAACTACCCTAGTTTGCTTGTTGGTGCTCTGGTTTATAACACTTTTTCTTTATCTATTGAAGACATTCATTTTGTTAAAATTGGTATGCTTTTTTAATTTTGGAAAATCTTTTTGAATGAAATTGCATTAGCTATATATAAGGCATGCATGCTAAGAAGGTTTAGTTTGATAAGGATGAGTTGAGTGTATTGTTTGGCTCTAAAGCATATCTTTTTTCATTGCTCGATTAATTAACTCTTTAATCTTAATTTGTGACATTTTCTTATCCTAAAATATTTTTTCTTCAGTTTTATTGAGTATAAACTTACAATAAATATGATTCATACAACAACTGCAATCAATAAATGTAACAAAATTGAAATCTAATTCATGTTCGCATGCATTATTGATTGCTTAACTGTTGCAATAAGAAGCTAAAACAGTCACAAACTAAAAAGCACTGAATTCATTAATAGATAAAGTGCTCACTTTAACTTATTCAACTGACGGCCATGACTGAACTTGTTGATGAAGCTAAAACAGCTGGCGCCAGTGAAGCTGCAACAAAGCCAACTGAAAGCAATAATGCAACACCTGCCAGTAATACTAATCTTGCGAGTGTAAATGGCACTGGCGACAACAATAATGACAACAATTTGACCAACAACAATCTGTCAGATGATGTCAAAGAGACTCAGTCGCAGCAGCCAGCCATTGACAATCGGGTCAGTAATTGGCTAGCCAAGAATTGTCAATACCAGCAGAACCAGCAGCAGACTGCAGAGCCAGCTGAAGAAGACGATAAAATAGACGAGAATGACAGCGGTCGGCATTCCGACTCAAACAATGCTCAGATTAGTAGCAACAGCGCTAACAAAAATACTAACGCGAAAACTGTTAGCGAGCGTAATAATCGTACTATTGTACGGGGCGCTTCGCCCGTGCCAGGCGACGAAACTGACATTGTGCACCAGTTCCTCATACCTAATCGATTGGGCGGCTCAATGGTGGGCACTGGCGGCCGTAATATTAGCTATATTCGCAGCAAGTCCGGCGCCTCGGTTTGGATCAGTCGCAACTTTTTTGATAAGAAGACTCAAGTTGTTAATATTAGAGGTTTGTAATGGTCTTGGATTTTTTATTTCAAAACTTGCAGTGCTGAAGGATTAGCGGGTATGGGAAAGGGCGGCAGTAGCAGTGCTGAAGGATTAGCGGGTATGGGAAAGGGCGGCAGTAGCAGTGCTGAAGGATTAGCGGGTATGGGAGAGGGCGGCAGTAGCAGTGCTGAAGGATTAGCGGGTATGGGAGAGGGCGGCAGTAGCAGTGCTGAAGGATTAGCGGGTATGGGAGAGGGCGGCAGTAGCAGTGCTGAAGGATTAGCGGGTATGGGAGAGGGCGGCAGTAGCAGTGCTGAAGGATTAGCGGGTATGGGAGAGGGCGGCAGTAGCAGTGCTGAAGGAGCAGCGGGTATGGGAGAGGGCGGCAGTAGCAGTGCTGAAGGATCAGCGGGTATCGGAGAGGGCGGCAGTAGCAGTGCTGAAGGAGCAGCGGGTATGGGAGAGGGCGGCAGTAGCAGTGCTGAAGGAGGAGCGGGTCTGGGAGAGGGCGACACTAGCAGTGCTGAAGGATTAGCGGCTTGGAAATGAGCTTGCCATTATATTGATTAATTAGATCATCATAAGGAAGCTCTTAAGACAGGTAGATTGCAAAGTTTTTGTTTTGATTTCTTATCAGTATATTCTTGATAAACTAATTGTTGTAGGTCCCGTCGAGTGCGTGAAAATTGCTCTCCAGGTGATTAAAAAACGTTTCCCTGAGCTGGACGTTAAACCAATTAATACGGCCGTGCCAATACAGCGAAACCCCGCTCTGCAGCCGACTATGTGCCAGGTAAAGGCAGTTTGAAATTGTGTCGTATTTTTTTACGATTACGATGCAAGGATATGTTTATTTTTCCGGTTCTTCATTTTGCCACTCTTGATAGAGTATCTGGAGTTGATGAACTTGACCTAAAATTGCTAAACCAAGATAACTACAATGGAATGTCCTTCCAGATATCTATAAACTCTTGTATTCCATGGGAGGAGAGAGAGATAGGAAATAAACCAACGAACACGAGGCCGGTTTTTTTCGGAGGGAAGGAAAGGGCGGTTCTCTTTGTCCTTCTTTGGTCTGCTATCGGTTAAAGTGCAACTCGCAAGTTAGACTAGCTGAACTGTAAAACTGGAATCTCTTCTCTCCCCCCCCCTCTGCCCGTGCCTTTTTTGCCTTTTTATATAGTTTAGTCGGTTCGGTTCAATTCAGAGAGTTGGCCTGAACACCTAAGCTAGTTAGCACTGTCCGAGTTAGACTTCTTTATTGCTGCTTGTGATTCTTTCTCTCTAGGAATCTCAGCTAGTTTAGCTTCACTATTCTTCCATTCTTGCATCTGTCTTTAACTGCCAGTTTCCTTTTTTCAACTAAGTTTATAATGTCCATGAATTGTAGAGGTTTTTTGTGCTAATCTAATTGGCTTGAAACAGAAAGCATTTGAGCTAGTAATTTCTTTTACATTTGTGCCTCATTTTTTGGGGTTAAAGAATCGCAAATTTTCATAATGCCTAAACTTCCCATTCCCAAGATTTCATAATAATCATCAGATTTCATAATTATCAGAATTCACAATCGTTAGATTTCAAAATCATAGATTTCATAATCATCATATTTCATAATCATCAGATTTCATAATCATCAGATTTCATAATCATCATATTTCATAATCATCAGATTTCATAATCATCAGATTTCATAATCATCATATTTCATAATCATCATATTTCATAATCATCAGATTTCATAATCATCATATTTCATAATCATCAGATTTCATAATCATCAGATTTCATAATCATCAGATTTCATAATCATCAGATTTCATAGTCATCAGATTTCCTAGTCATCAGATTTCATAATCATCAGATTTCATAATCATCATATTTCATAATCATCAGATTTCATAATCATCAGATTTCATAATCATCAGATTTCATAATCATCAGATTTCATAATCATCAGATTTCATAATAATCAGATTTCATAATCCCAAAGTTGCAAGTCATATTTCAATTATCGTCTATTGTAACTTTTTGCTGTTATGAATAAATTTTCGAATAAATTGAGCTTTTTTTAAAGCAGCCCGTGGTCTTTTTTACCTTATCTTTTAATATTTATAATTGTAGCTACAGACACCGTTTTGATAAAATATCCTAAGTAACTTTCCCGCAGACTAGGCGGGCTAGTCTAGATAAAGCCAAGTTTCAAAAAAAGTTTTTCGGTTATCTTTCATTCCATTTTGTTTGCCCTGAGTCCATACAGCAGAGACTTTGTGCTGCGCGTGTGCCCTCTATTGACCTAGAGTCCTATAGACTTGCATGTGGCGCGCCTATCACTGCCCGGCAACTCATTGAGTTACTCGCAATCAACCCGTTCCCATGCCTCCAGGTGTTTGAATTTAGCAGTCCAGTGATGTTGCAATCATAGTTAAAACACACTAAACGCTAAAGAAAGAGAGCCAACGCATATTAGGGTCAATTTGGGTATATAGTTAATGACTCATTCATCAAGTTTTACGTTTTCAAGTCTCAAGTTAAACATTTTTGCCGACAAACTGTGGTTTTATAAGATAATTTGTTTGAGAACTGATCTTGTTGAAAGTCGTAATGTCTATTTTTTTCTTTGTAAACAAAGTCAATTTCTATTGCATTGTGAAAAGACTTTAGTAATTGCATTTACCCTAATTAAACAAAACAGCTAATTAATATTTCTAGATTACAAAGAATTACAGGTAAATCGTAAGAATCGCCGTCAAGAATCGCCCTCAACTCCCCAAAAATCGCCTTCAAGAATCGCCCTCCCCTTGCACTAAAAATCGCCGTCAAGAATCGCCCTCAACTCCCTAAAAACCGCCCTCAACTCCTCAAAAATCGCCGTCAAGAATCGCCCTCAACTTTCCAAAAATCGCCGTCAAGAAACGCCCTCAACTCCCTAAAAACTGCCCTTAACTCCTCAAAAATCGCCGTCAAGAATCGCCTTCAACTCCCAAAAAATCTCCGTCAAGAATCGCCCTTAACTTCCCAAAAATCGCCGTCAAGAATCGCCCTCAACTCCCTAAAAACTGCCCTTAACTCCTCAAAAATCGCCGTCAAGAATCGCCTTCAACTCCCCAAAAATTTCCGTCAAGAATCGCCCTCAACTTCCCAAAAATTGCCGTCAAGAATCGCCCTCAACTCCCTAAAAGCCGTCCTTAACTCCTCAAAAATCGCCGTCAAGAATCACCCTCAACTCCCCAAAAATCTCCGTCAAGAATCACCGTCAACTCCCCAAAAATCTCCGTCAAGAATCGCCGTCAAGAATCGCCTTCAACTCCCCAAAAATCTCCGTCAAGAATCGCCCTCAACTTCCCAAAAATCGCCGTCAAGAACCGCCTCCAAGAATCCATTTTCCTTTTCCTCTAACAGCTGAGCCTGCCGGTGGGCGCTACAATCGACGTAACCGTCTGCGCAATGTCCCGCGGCACAACCGTATTCCTGCAGCAGCCGACGCATCCCAGTTTTCATCATCTGGAAAAAATGGACGCCACTATTAAACGTCATTACGGCGGCGGCGTGGGCCCGGGTTCGATTCCGCAGCAGCCGCCGCCCTGTCTGCCACGGCCAGTCAATCCTGGAGCCGTCTGCATTGCCCCCTTCGGCAACAGCTGGCATCGGGCCATCATTGCCGATGTCTTTCCCGAGGAGGACGCCGTGCTGATGAAATACCTGGACTGGGGCGGCTACGAGAAAATGCCAGTAGGCTGTCTGAAGCAGATTCGGTTAGTGCAGCGATTTACCTGAGATGCCAACACTCACGGGGGAAATTGTGCTGAGATCCCAAGGCTCATAGGGGAATTGTGCTGAGATCCCAATACTCACGGGGGGAATTGTGCTGAGATCCCAATACTCACGGGGGTATTGTGCTGAGATCCCAAGGCTCATAGGGGAATTGTGCTGAGATCCCAAGGCTCATAGGGGAATTGTGCTGAGATCCCAAGGCTCATAGGGGAATTGTGCTGAGATCCCAAGGCTCACGGGGGAATTGTGATAAGATCCCAATACCCACGGGGGGAATTGTGCTGAGATCCCAATACTCACGGGGGGAATTGTGCTGAGATCCCAAGGCTCACGGGGGGGGGAATTGTGCTGAGATCCCAAGGCTCACGGGGGAATTGTGCTGAGATCCCAAGGCTCACGGGGGAATTGTGCTGAGATCCCAAGGCTCATAGGGGAATTGTGCTGAGATCCCAAGGCTCACGGGGGAATTGTGATAAGATCCCAATACCCACGGGGGGAATTGTGCTGAGATCCCAATACTCACGGGGGGAATTGTGCTGAGATCCCAAGGCTCACGGGGGGGAATTGTGCTGAGATCCCAAGGCTCACGGGGGGAATTGTGCTGAGATCCCAAACGTCACGGGTTGCTGAAAAGCCAATGCTTTTACATTTAGTTTTTTTTTTCAAATTTAATTTCTAAGTTGCTCCCTTATCGGTTGGCCAAGACTGCTAGTCGATTAGCTTCTAACGTGCCTCGTTCTCGTAACTTCTCCAAACCATCATAAAAACCCGCTAACTTAAACCCGCTCAGACCATATTCTAAAAGTGGTTTTCAATCCATCTCACTTTAATCTACCCCAGAGTCGGTTCTTAACTCTGTGTGTCAATTTTTAATAGACCTTTTTAATCCACTCTGATGATCTACTCCAACCTAAACTCACCTAAAGAATCCAGCCCCAACCTGAACTCACCTAAATAATCCAGCCCCAGCCTAAACTCACCTAAAGAATCCAGCCCCAGCCTAAACTCACCTAAAGAATCCAGCCCCAACCTAAACTCACCTAAATAATCCAGCCCCAGCCTAAACTCACCTAAAGAATCCAGCCCCAACCTAAACTCACCTAAATAATCCAGCCCCAGCCTAAACTCACCTAAATAATCCAGCCCCAGCCTAAACTCACCTAAAGAATCCAGCCCCAACCTAAACTCACCTAAAGAATCCAGCCCCAACCTAAACTCACCTAAAGAATCCAGCCCCAACCTAAACTCACCTAAAGAATCCAGCCCCAACCTAAACTCACCTAAAGAATCCAGCCCCAGCCTAAACTCACCTAAAGAATCCAGCCCCAACCTAAACTCACCTAAAGAATCCAGCCCCAGCCTAAACTCACCTAAAGAATCCAGCCCCAGCCTAAACTCACCTAAAGAATCCAGTCCCAGCCTAAACTCACCTAAAGAATCCAGCCCCAGCCTAAACTCACCTAAAGAATCCAGCCCCAGCCTAAACTCACCTAAAGAATCCAGGCCCAACCTAAACTCACCTAAAGAATCCAGCCCCTTTGGATTCCAGCACAGAGATGATGCACCTGCCATTCCAAGCGGTGGAAGCGCACCTGGCCTACGTCAGTCCGGCCATTTCAACCGCGGCCGGCTCCGCAGACGTGGATCTCCAGCTAGACAGCATCAGCCGATCCGTTCACCAAGGCTACTTGACCAACAAGCGAGTGAAATGCCAGGTAGTGTACTTTAACGATGTTAACCAGCCGTGCGTTTACCTGTACACAAAGGAGCCGCAGCAGTCTCAGTGGCGATTTGTTCAAGAAGATCTGGTTCAGGCCGGCCTGATGCACTGGTTTCAAATGCCCAGGTCGCCGCCCCAGCTGCCTGTGTCATCGGCATCGGCTACTAATAGTACTAACAAGAGTGCGGCAACCAATTGAAGTATCGGATTAAGCGTTTTACTACCGGATGTTTCTTGGATAAGTTGTGCATCTAAGCGTAAATTTATTTTGGCAATTTTTCAAAGTCTGACTGCTTTTTTGTTGTTTCCTTTTTTCTCGGTGTGTTGTTGCTGTTGTTGCAGTTCCTAGTTGCAACACTTTCAACTGGGCGATTTGCACCCTATTTATTGCTAGCGCTGTTTACCCCCAGTCTGCGTCTGGCTTGAATAATTTTATCCAATACTATTTATTTACTGACTTTAGCCATCTGAAATGACTCCCTATAAGCCATTATATTATGTTGTATCGCCACTATTTTGATTAGAAAAATCTGTCTGAAAAAATGCTAACTATATTCGCCATACACTACTGAGTAACGAGAAAACCTGTCTGGTAGTAGTAGTAGTAGCGAGAATTTTGAAAATTTTACATTTTAATTTATTTTTCAACTGTTGATTATCATCTGTGTTTATTATTGCCCCCCCCCCCTGCGTTGCTGGCCGGCTTCCGTTATGATTATCATCTAGCTAAATTTGTACAAAAGTTTTGAGACTAACAAAATCTAAATAATAATTCTAAAATAAATATTTTCATTGTTGTTTATTTGCTACCGCGTGTATGTGACTTTTGAATGCTGATACAATTTCGCCGAAAATTATACTTTTTAAATTGTTGTTTTACTACTAAGTTTGACTACTTATTAACTCCGCGTTCGTGCCGCATTATTGATGCAAAATTTTATTTTTGTAATCATTTATTTCATTTAATCTGGACATTTTTCTGCGTTTCCAACACTATCCAGGTAGGCCTTCATATCCGATTCTTGTTACTTGCAGTACTATCTCCGGTTTCGGGTCTGTGCTTTTATTATGCGGTTTTAATGACTTTTTTAAATAAAAAAACAGTCTTAACTTATTTCATTTTTCAACTGTGCGATCCGCGCTCTTGCAAGAAGGCTTCCCTTCTCTCGATGCTTGACTTCGATTTTAGCCTCTCCGTTCGCGTCGGTAATTTTATTCTTTTCTTCTCTTTGTGTTGCGATTTTTTCAAAATTGTTTTTTTTGTGCAGTGCGGCAGCCCCCCTCCCCCCTCCCGAATTTTAAATGCGTTTTTTCTCCTTTATTCGTCTAATTTGGCGTTTTGTTCGTGTTTCAATGGGTCAGTTTGCTTGTTGAAGAAAGTATATTAAAGGCATTCAAATCCTACTGTTTAGTGTTCGTTTGTGTCGGTTGTTTTCGCTGCAGTTTAAAAACCAAAACAACTTTAATACTGATTTATGGATTTATTCACTTTTGATTTATTAGTTTATTGTTTTTTCTGGGAAAGAAACAGGTTCAATACCCTTCTTTTGGGCCACCGCCAGCCTCCCAGATCCTCAGTTGCTAGGCCAGCCTTCAAGATCCTCAGTTGCTGGGCCAGCCTTCAAGATCCTCAGTTGCTAGGCCAGCCTTCAAGATCCTCAGTTGCTGGGCCAGCCTCCCAAATCCTCAGTTGCTGGGCCAGCCTTCAAGATCCTCAGTTGCTGGGCCAGCCTCCCAAATCCTCAGTTGCTGGGCCAGCCTTCAAGATCCTCAGTTGCTGGGCCAGCCTCCTAGATCCTTAGTTGCTGGGCCAGCCTCCCAAATCCTCAGTTGCTGTGCCAGCCTCCCAAATCCTCAGTTGCTGGGCCAGCCTTCAAGATCCTCAGTTGCTGGGCCAGCCTCCCAAATCCTCAGTTGCTGGGCCAGCCTTCAAGATCCTCAGTTTCTGGGCCAGCCTTCAAGATCCTCAGTTGCTGGGCCAGCCTCCTAGATCCTTAGTTGCTGGGCCAGCCTCCCAAATCCTCAGTTGCTGTGCCAGCCTCCCAAATCCTCAGTTGCTGGGCCAGCCTTCAAGATCCTCAGTTGCTGGGCCAGCCTTCAAGATCCTCAGTTGCTAGGCCAGCCTTCAAGATCCTCAGTTGCTGGGCCAGCCTCCCAAATCCTCAGTTGCTGGGCCAGCCTTCAAGATCCTCAGTTGCTGGGCCAGCCTTCAAGATCCTCAGTTGCTGGGCCAGCCTCCTAGATCCTTAGTTGCTGGGCCAGCCTCCCAAATCCTCAGTTGCTGGGCCAGCCTCCCAAATCCTCAGTTGCTGGGCCAGCCTTCAAGACCCTCAGTTGCTGGGCCAGCCTTCAAGATCCTCAGTTGCTAGGCCAGCCTCCCAGATCCTCAGTTGCTGGGCCAGCCTTCAAGATCCTCAGTTGCTGGGGGAACTTCACGGCGTGTCTGCGAAGAAAGCGGCCACTTTTTAGGTTAAAAAATATCTTGGCAAAACCATCTGTACAGGAAATGCTTACTGGCACTCGTAAAAATTATAAGAAATTACAGCTGCTTGTTTAAATTCCAAGTATTAATTGCAGTGTGGATTACATGAGGATTTCGATACACAGATTAAGTCCAAGGTGTGTGTACATAGTGCAGGTGCGGTTGGCTCCCCGATTTCTCGCTAAGTGAAAAAATCGACCTAAGCACGCGACTGTGTCTGTCTTCTCTGTAGGCCTCCCTGTTTTTTTACTGTCACTCAGCAGCAGCAGCTCGTCAGTCTTTTTTTGCTTTGCATATAATTTCGCCTTGCTAGTCCCTCTTTTTTTTCTCCAGTTTCTTTTGAAGCGGGCGACTCGGCACAGAGGAGTGGTTTGAAGGTGGAGACTGGAGCAAGGAGCAAGATTGGCCAGGGGGAAGCGCGGGATGGAGACAGGCGAAGGAAGAATGAGGGCGAAGAGTCTGCAGGGGAGTAGGGATGAAGGAGGGAAGGGCTGAGGGAGAAGATTCTCAGACTAAATAGCGCCGAGTGCAAGCTCCTATTCCCTGTTGCTCAGCTGCTCAAGCTGCAATCCCGAAGAATCTCCCTTAATACTTCTGTGAGCTGTCTTCGCTTGGTAATTTCGGCGGTAATATTCAAGATTCCACTGGATTATATTAATTAATTACACTTCCTAAGACAGTAGAAGACAGCGCGAGTGCTCGATTCGATCAGGTAGGTCTTGTATATCTGGGGAATCGAATTTTTTTTCTAAGTGAAAAAACTGGAGGCGGGGTTATATCTGACTGTGAAAGTATTACTTGATGAAGAGGCTGGATCAGCCAGGCCAGCTGCTTTTCAATCTCAAGCTGGATTTTTCGACGGACTTTTTGTGCTCTAGCGACTGGGAACAGGCGGCACGCAATGGGAGAGGGATAATTAATAAGAAAATTGGGAGCTCCGAGTCGGGCAGGAAAGAAGAGGGAAGACGAGTCTAAAATGAGGAATCGATATAAGTCTGCTAAGAGTCCAGATAGTAAAGACACCGGGGAGAATGCTGAGAATTGAGGGGTGAAGGAGACGGGGATCAGAGCTGGGTAAGGAGAAACCGGTGAGAGAGTGGGCTAGAGAGAGGTAGGCACGTATGTACATGTAGATCTGGGAGAGGCACGGAGAGAGGTTGAGAGATGAAAGGAACAGGTGAGAGAGATAAGGAGATACCGGTGAGAGAAATAATGAGATGCCGGTGAGAGACATAAGGAGATACCGGTGAGAGAGATAATGAGACACCGGTGAGAGAGATAAGGAGATACCGATGAGAGACACAAGGAGATACCGGTGAGACAGGAGAGATGCCGGTGAGAGACAAAAAAGCGATACTGGTGAAAGACAGGGAGATACCGGTGAGAGACAAAATAGAGATATTGGGTGAGAGACACAAGGAGACACCGGTGAGAGACAAAATAGAGATACCGGTGAAATTTATGAGATGCCGGTGAGTGTGTATACATGTATCTTCACATGTACTTTATTTAGTAAAGAGCAAAAATTTCGACTCGCGCGTGATAATAGAATTTATTTAATCTCATAATTACTAATCTGATTAATCCAGCAATGGATAGTCATAACGATCTTTATGCACCTAGGCATAAATAATTAATCGCGAGCATTCCTGGGATTTGATCTACAGTTAATAGTGCAGAACGAAGATCACTAAAGATTGCAAATCGCGAGTACATGTACAAGCAATTTTGTCTCCCAAATACGATATGCGAGAGAGTTCTGCATTCTGCCTGCTGCACCGAAACCTGTGGAAATAAAACTCATTACGATTCCAAGCTGACATCCAGTCTGTATTACGAGATGCAACTGCAGCATGCGTCTGTAATGAGAAGCGTGACTGACAGCTTGTAATTATGACGTCTTATTAAGCACACAGACAAGCCACTTTATCTGCCTACCCCACTGTGTGCCTCTCACTCTGCCTCTCACTGTGTGCCTCTCACTGTGTGCCTCTCACTGTGTGCCTCTCACTGTGTGCCTCTCACTGAGTGCCTCTCACTGTGTGCCTCTTACTCTGTGCCTCTCACTGTGTGCCTCTCACTGTGTACCTCTCACGGTGTGCCTCTCACGGTGTGCCTCTCACTGTGTACCTCTCACTGTGTGCCTCTCCCTGTGTGCCTCTCACTCTGTGCCTCTCACTGTGTACCTCTCACTGTGTGCCTCTCCCTGTGTGCCTCTCACTCTGTGCCTCTCACTGTGTACCTCTCACTGTGTGCCTCTCACGGTGTGCCTCTCACTCTGTGCCTCTCACTGTGTACCTCTCACGGTGTGCCTCTCACGGTGTGCCTCTCACGGTGTGCCTCTTACTGTGTGCTTCTCACGGTGTGCCTCTCACTCTGTGCCTCTCACTGTGTGCCTTTCACTGTGTGCCTCTCACTCTGTGCCTCTCACTGTGTACCTCTCACTGTGTGCCTCTCACGGTGTGCCTCTCACTCTGTGCCTCTCACTGTGTGCCTTTCACTGTGTGCCTCTCACTGTGTGCCTCTCACTGTGTGCCTTTCACTGTGTGCCTCTCACTCTGTGCCTCTCACTCTGTGCCTCTCGATCACTCTGTGTCTCTCAATCACCCTGTGCCTCTCAATCTGTGTCTCTCAATCACCCTGTGCCTCTCAATCTGTGTCTCTCAATCACCCTGTGCCTCTCAATCTGTGCCTCTGTCTTTTACAATTGTATCACCAAAAATTTCACACCAATCTAAAATCTCTTCTTCAATGTCGGAGCTGCACAGCGCAGTCAAACGCAGTGAAAACACAGCATCATCTCTTCATCACAGTCGAGCAGCAGTGGGCTCTGAAATGAGATATTTTTTTATTAGAGGCAGGGGGGCTGTGTGCACCCTGGCGCACTTTATAAGCGACATAGGCACACAACCGGCAAGAGGCATTACTGTCCATTACGCCGACTCCCCTGAGCAGGCACACAAGCGCACGGATACGTACGCAGTCATACGCACAGGCACACACTCACACAGGAGCGTACAGCGGCCCTAACTTTATTTATCGTTAGGCATGTACACTCACTGTGCCTTGGGGGTTGGCCCTCAAGGCCGTTAATTGCACGAGCAGAGCCAAGCCGAGATTCCAATTCAGCCCCAAATTAATGCGACTGCACTTGGAATCGAGCCTGGGTCGCTGGCACACCAGAGCGCCGCGCTAGACCGCTGGGCTACGGCCCCGAAATGAAATGAAATGAGATATTACGTGTATATTACTTTGGACTGGAGGTCGAGATTGAGAGCTTATGTACTTTTAGTCCATTCAGAAGATGTATACTCAGCAACATAGAAAAGTTGCCATCACAGAAGATTTCATCTGTGGTCGCCACTATTGAGAGTGCAGGTAGAATCTCTGAATCTTTGCGAGTGACGCAACTCAGCTACTTGGGTTGATCGAGGAATGAAGTTGGGCGGGGTGCGGTGTGCCAGGGTTGGACAGATTAAAGCTACCCCGATCAGTGTTCTCGTATCTTTTAGTTCAGAAAAGTCCAAGAGGAATATTGCTCACTGGTGCATAGAGTGGCGACTTTTCAATGTTGCCGAGTATAAGTCATATTGTAGCAAATAATTGTAGTTTTGGCATTGTAGCTAAGCGCAGTAGTGTTTTATTGTAGCTAAGCGTAATAGTGAGGGGGGCCGTAGCCCAGCGGTAGCGCAGCTGCTCTGGTGTGCCAGCGACCCAGGCTCGATTCCAAGTGCAGTCACATTAATTTGGGGCTGAATTGGAATCTCGGCTTGGCTCTGCTCGTGCAATTAGCGGCCTTGAGGGCCAACCCCCAAGGCGCAGTGAAGTGTACATGCCTAACGATAAATAAAGTTAGGGCCGCTGTACACTCCTGTGTGAGTGTGTGCCTGCGTACGTATCCGCGCGCTTGTATGCCTGCTTAAGGGAGTCGGCGGAATGGGCAGTAATGCCTCTCGCCGGTTGTGTGCCTATGTCGCTTAAAGTGCGCCAGGGTGCACACAACCCCTGCCTCTAATAAAAAAACGTAAAAGTGCTTTATTGTAGCTAAGCGTAATAGTGCTTTATTGTAGCTAAGCGTAATAGTGCTTTATTGTAGCTAAGCGTAATAGTGCTTTATTGTAGCTAAGCGTAATAGTGCTTTATTGTAGCTAAGCGCAATAGTGCTTTATTGTAGCTAAGCACAATAGTGTTTACTTTAGCTAAGCGCAGTGGTTGCATATAGCTACTATAAACCAAAATCAGCTTTAAAAATACTAATTAGTGTCGTATCAATATGGAGTCATAGCCAAAAATGGAGTTGTTTACGCTGATACTAGCTAGCTAATTATCTTAAAATACTCAAGTATTCCAACATTTTCCTGTATATTTATCCAAAGACGATGCGCACTATGCAGTCTGCCTGGTGTTCTGCTGCCCGGTGGCGGGAGCTCCCGTCACGCAAAAGCATGGGCCCCACTAAATTGCAGGTCTGCACTCCACTCGCCCGGCTATTTTTGCTTTGCCTCCTGTGCCTCGCTCGCCCTCAACCCTCCTCCCAGGTAATTTGCCGTCAACAGCCTGTTGCAGTTTCCTGGGGGCTGTAGTTCCTACTCATCTTCTCTCCCAGCTCTTCTCCTTCAAGCCCTCTGCTCGCTCAGCGCTTTTCTTTATACACTGTCATTTTATATAGGCTTGCTTTATCAGTTCCAGGCATATGTAGTCTCCGCTTTTGATAGCTGTAGCTGCAGGTACCTTTGACTGACTGCCTGACTGACTGACTGACTGACTGACTGCCTGACTGACTGACTGACTGACTGACTGACTGACTGACTGACTGACTGACTAACTGACTGGCTGGCTGACTGGCTGGCTGACTGACTGACTGACTGACTGACTGACTGACTGACTGACTGACTGACTGACTGACTGACTGACTGACTGACTGACTGACTGACTGACTGACTGACTGACTGACTGACTGACTGACTGACTGACTGACTGACTGACTGACTGACTGACTGACTGACTGACTGACTGACTTGAGTGAGTGGGTGACTGACTGATTCCCATTGTACACGACTTGACAGGGATCCTTTACCCGGGAAAGAGTACAGTGTGTTTACTCATTTAATGTTAGAATTATTCAGTAGTATGTGAAGAGCGTATAAACTATTTCAAGAGAACTTTGTCAACAAAAAGCAACAATTTTCGTTGCAGCCGATGACCCTCACTGACCAGCAGACGCTGGATTCGGTGGCCGATGCGGCTGCGGCTGATGAGCTGGAAGACACAAATTATGGGGCCTGCGCGATTGAGTCGGGCATTGGCTGCCTGCTGCAACCGAAACTGCAGCAGCACCATGTTGTCAGACAGCAGATTCTGGCCACTCTCGCCATGGCTCGACTCGGTAAGCAGCAGCAGTAACAGTAGCGGTAGCAGATGAAAAAGCAGAAGCAGCAGAATCAGAAGCAAAGGCAGAAGCAGCAGAATCAAAAGCAGAAGCAGCAAAATCAGAAGCAATAGCAGAAGCCGAAGCAGAAGCAACAGAATCAGAATCAGAAGCAACAGAATGAGAAGCAGAAGCAGCATCCGTGTAAGATGCCAACCAACCTTGCAGTGTCGGAGTTCAGCAACCGTCTGGCCCAGTTCTACGCGGACTCGGCCACTCAGCTGCAGGAAATTGGCACCGAATTCGTTGAGAAATCTGACCAGCTTCTGTCAGCAGAGACTCAAGCAACGTATGTGGCTGCAAGATTTTGCACGACCTTTTAGGCCGCGCTTTATAAGACTGCTTAAAAATATTTTCCCTTCTAGAAGCAGTAGCAACAGTAACAGCCGATTTCCATCCTGCACGAGTGTGATCCAGCCGCTGTGGAACCTCCTGGTAGCCGAGTGCCAAACGGAAGCAAAGGCAAGTCCTTCTGGCTGCTCATTGATCAGCTCCATGAAAGGATTTCGGGAAAATTGAAGGAAAACGAACTCAATATTGGCAGGAAAAATGAGACAGCAAGGGAGGGAGAGGGTAGTGAAATGAGCTGATCTCACGGTTCACAGAATATCGCTAATTGATTCTGTAGAGGGATCAGTGCGAGCCTTTTGGATGAGGCCAGCGGAGAGGCTGCGTGCGAGCAAGGATTATGAAATAATCAGAATTTTCCCTGGCATCTGCTACTCGATTTGCATGCCATTTTTATGATATTTTCATCAGCTCTCAGTGATCGCTTCCCAGCAAAAAGCTGGCATTTGTAAGATATTGCTCACCGCATTACTGTTCTCATCTCTTCATACCCTCCCGATTCTTCCCCTCCCGATTCTTCCCCTCCCGATTCTTCCCCTCCCGATTCTTCCCCTCCTGATTCTTCCCCTCCCGATTCTTCCCCTCCCGATTCTTCCCCTCCCGATTCTTCCCCTCCCGATTCTTCCCCACCCGATTCTTCCCCACCCGATTCTTCCCCTCCTGATTCTTCCCCTCCCGATTCTTCCCTACCCGATTCTTCCCCTCCCGATTCTTCCCCACCCGATTCTTCCCCTCCCGATTCTTTCCCTCCCGATTCTTCCCCTCCCGATTCTTCCCCACCCGATTCTTCCCCTCCCGATTCTTCCCCTCCCGATTCTTCCCCTCCCGATTCTTCCCCTCCCGATTCTTCCCCTCCCGATTCTTCCCCTCCCGATTCTTTCCCTCCCGATTCTTCCCCTCCCGATTCTTCCCCACCCGATTCTTCCCCTCCTGATTCTTCCCCTCCCGATTCTTCCCCTCCCGATTCTTCCCCTCCCGATTCTTCCCCTCCTGATTCTTCCCCTCCCGATTCTTTCCCTCCCGATTCTTCCCCTCCCGATTCTTCCCCTCCCGATTCTTCCCCTCCCGATTCTTCCCCTCCCGATTCTTCCCCTCCCGATTCTTCCCCTCCCGATTCTTCCCCTCCCGATTCTTCCCCTCCCGATTCTTCCCCTCCCGATTCTTCCCTACCCGATTCTTCCCCACCCGATTCTTCCCATCCCGATTCTTCCCCTCCAGATTCTTCCCCTCCCGATTCTTCCCCTCCCGATTCTTCCCCACCCGATTCTTCCCCTCCCGATTCTTCTCCTCCCGATTCTTCCCATCCCGATTCTTCCCCTCCCGATTCTTCCCATCCCGATTCTTCCCCTCCCGATTCTTCCCCTCCTGATTCTTCCCCTCCCGATTCTTCCCTACCCGATTCTTCCCCTCCCGATTCTTCCCCTCCCGATTCTTCCCCACCCGATTCTTCTCCTCCAGATTCTTCCCCTCCCGATTCTTCCCCTCCCGATTCTTCCCCACCCGATTCTTCCCCTCCCGATTCTTCCCCACCCGATTCTTCCCCTCCCGATTCTTTCCCTCCCGATTCTTCCCCTCCCGATTCTTCCCCTCCCGATTCTTTCCCTCCCGATTTCCCCTTACTCGATTTCTCTACCACCTTAGCAGCTATCAAAAAAGTACATATTCATGTTGAACACCGCAAACCTGCCGCAGGCGCTGACCCGCCTCGCCAACAGCTTATCGAATCGCCTCAGCAACCAGCTAACGCACCTGGACGCCAGCAAGTCAATCCAGGCCGCTGGTCTGTTCGCTTCTCTCAGCAGGCTCGAATCCGCCGTGGCCTCGGCAGACTCCGAGCGCGAGGCGCAGCTGACGAACCTGCGGCAGAGCCTGCCGTCTTCGGGAGCGGCGCCCCCCAGCGCGGCAGTGGAGGCGTACAATCGCTACGTCATGCAGCTGGCTGCCAGCAATGCCGTCAGACAGACCGTGAGAGACAGCGCCCTGCCGGAGGTTATGCAGGTGAGGGTCATGTGACTCTTGTTGCTTTCATTTGCTTTTGTCTCTCATTCTCGTCTCGTGATTCTCCTCTGTCGGAATCAATATTCCATCTCTCACCTCGCATCTCTCGTTTCTCCATCTCCTCTTCCTCTTTCCTATCCTTCATTCTTCCCCTCCCCTCTCTTATCTCTCACATCTCACCTCCCCTCTCTTATCTCTCACATCTCCCCTCCCTCTCTTATCTCTCACATCTCACCTCCCCTCTCTTATGTCTCACATCTCCCCTCCCCTCTCTTATCTCTCACATCTCCCCTCCCCTCTCTTATCTCTCACATCTCCCCTCCCCTCTCTTATCTCTCACATCTCACCTCCCCTCTCTTATCTCTCACATCTCCCCTCCCTCTCTTATCTCTCACATCTCACCTCCCCTCTCTTATCTCTCACATCTCCCCTCCCCTCTCTTATCTCTCACATCTCCCCTCCCCTCTCTTATCTCTCACATCTCCCCTCCCCTCTCTTATCTCTCACATCTCCCCTCTCTCTCTTATCTCTCACATCTTATCTCTCACACCTCGCCTTTCCCTTCTCTTATCCCTTGCATCTCATCTCTCTTCTCTTATCCTTCACACCTCGCCTCTCCCCTCTCTCATCTCCACAGGAGTTGGATCACATAGAAACAGACGCAGTCTGCAGCATCCACGAAGCGCTGATCTGGCATCGCCAATCAAAGATGGAATTTGTAAGCGGTTTCCTGTTCGAATAGAGACGACGGTCTCCCTGACCTCTAATGTCCTCCAACAACCCGCCTTGCAGCTGGAAAGCGTCAGAGAGCGAAATTTATTAGGCTTAAACGAGCTTCGAAATGCGAGACCTCAGGACGGAATTACAGAGTTTGTCTCAGCCTGCCAGTTGGCCGCCACCGCGAGGACTAAAGCTGGATTTGCGGATGAGAATTCCAACAACTGGCTGACTGAACTGCCTGCAGAGCTTCCGCAGACCAGCGTGAGTTTCTGAATTGTATATGATTTATGAGCAATGATGAGGTCATGATCTGATTTATGAGCAATGATGAGGTCATGATCTGATTTATGAGCAATGATGAGGTCATGATCTGATTTATGAGCAATGATGAGGTCATGATTTGATTTATGAGCAATGAAAAGGCCATGATCTGATTTATGAGCAATGATAAGGTCATGATCTGATTTATGAGCAATGATGAGGTCATGATCTGATTTATAAGCAATTATAAGGTCATGATCTGATTTATGAGCAATGATGAGGTCATGATCTGATTTATGAGCAATGATGAGGTCATGATCTGATTTATGAGCAATGATGAGGTCATGATCTGATTTATGAGCAATGATGAGGTCATGATCTGATTTATGAGCAATGATGAGGTCATGATTTGATTTATGAGCAATGAAAAGGCCATGATCTGATTTATGAGCAATGATAAGGTCATGATCTGATCTATGAGCAATGATAAGGTCATGATCTGATTTATGAGAAATGATGAGGTCATGATCTGATTTATGAGCAATGATGAGGTCATGATCTGATTTATGAGCAATGATGAGGTCATGATCTGATTTATGAGCAATGATGAGGTCATGATCTGATTTATGAGCAATGATGAGGTCATGATTTGATTTATGAGCAATGAAAAGGCCATGATCTGATTTATGAGCAATGATAAGGTCATGATCTGATCTATGGGCAATGATAAGGTCATGATCTGATCTATGAGCAATGATAAGGTCATGATCTATTTTATGAGCAACGATAAGGTTATAATCTGATTTATGAGCAACGATAAGGTCATGATCTGAATTATGAGCAATGATGATCCTTTATGATCATAGATCATAAACTTTTGGTCCTTTTTATGGTCCCTTCTTTTAAGGTCATGATCATTTATTCTATGAGCCATTTTAAGATAATAAATCCTCTAAATAAGCTATGATAAAGTCGTGATCTTTTCAATGAGCAAATACACAGGTCATGATCCTTGCTATGAGCAACGGAGACGTTATTATATCTTATTATGAGTGATTATTGCGCCAATAAATTCCAGATTGAAGAAACATAGTACTGAAGTAGATAGATTTTTCTATAAACAGTCCTCGAACTAGGGATAAATGTGAACTGAATCTCTTCCCCAGGTCTGTCTGCCCCAGTCAGGTGAAATACTGCGCACTCGAACCAGCAAGTCACAGCTGAAGCAGCGCTCAGCCTTCTTGAGATCCGAGTACCAGCGACTGAGATCCTGTGTCAGGGACGCCAGGGGCGCCATGGACGCCTTAATGGCCGGCTATGACAGGTGGGTGAGGCGCCATTCCTTGACAGCTGCAGATTGTTCATCGAATCCACCTGGATACAAGGTCTCAAGAGCTCTCATTCTTAGTGGGTCAACAATTCCCATAAACTGAGTGCATTAGGAATCCCAATTACTGTACTGGGTCAGCAATCCCAATTACTGGGTCAGCAATCCCAAATACTGGGTCAGCAATCCCAAATACTGGGTCAGCAATCCCAAATACTGGGTCAGCAATCCCAAATACTGGGTCAGCAATCCCAAATACTGGGTCAGCAATCCCAATTACTGGGTCAGCAATCCCAATTACTGCAGTGGGTCAGCAATCCCAATTACTGGGTCAGCAATCCCAATTACTGGGTCAGCAATCCCAATTAATGCAGTGGGTCAGCAATCCCAATTACTGGGTCAGCAATCCCAATTACTGGGTCAGCAATCCCAATTACTGGGTCAGCAATCCCAATTAATGCAGTGGGTCAGCAATCCCAATTACTGGGTCAGCAATCCCAATTACTGGGTCAGCAATCCCAATTACTGGGTCAGCAATCCCAATTACTGGGTCAGCAATCCCAATTACTGTACTGGGTCAGCAAAATTACTGGGTCAGCAATCCCAATTACTGGGTCAGCAATCCCAATTACTGTACTGGGTCAGCAAAATTACTGGGTCAGCAATCCCAATTACTGCAATGGTCAGCAATCCCAATTACTGTACTGGGTCAGCAATCCCAATTGCTGCAGTGGGTCAGCAATTCCACAACAATCACTGGGTCAGCAATCCCGAAAATCTACTTAAAAAGAATCCCAATTATTAATGAAGAACATTTCTACAGCAAAAATCTATTTTTAGACTTCTAAAGCAGAACTCCGTGCAGAATTGCGACTCCCAGCTCTCTTTCTACGGAAACCTGTGCTCAAACTACATGAAAACAAGCAATTAGTATTGCAGAGCAGTTCCAATTGTTTATCAAAGAATGCACTTGGGCATTTCCCTAAGCCATAGCTATATATACACATTCGTCTCTTTTATCTCTTTTATCACTTCTCATTAGCCATGCTAAATATAAACAATATTGTACTCGGGCAGTTCCAGCTCAAATAACAGAGGGTCTTAGCATAGCCCGTGGCACTCACAATGCCCTATTGCGCTGTTGTCACGTCTGTTTGAGTCGGTTGAGCGCGTAGCTAAATTTGAACTGCTGAGCAGCGAGCTGGCGGGTGGATGGAGAGGGAAGCTGGGAGTTGGGCGGGCCGCACAAACTCATTCACTCCCTGCCTTGCCGAGCTCTGATTGGGCTGGCAATACATTAGGGAGGCTTTATTAATTTGTAGTGATGAAATCGGCTGTAGATTGCAATTAGACTGCAGTTTGAGACTGCCATTCTTTTATCCTTGCATCCACTGCTTCCGTAAGTTGTTCCCTTGTGTTGCTGAACAATAGAAACACTTTTAAATGAAATTAGATAGATAGATAGATAGATAGATAGATAGATAGATAGATAGATAGATAGATAGATAGATAGATAGATAGATAGATAGATAGATAGATAGATAGATAGATAGATAGATAGATAGATAGATAGATAGATAGATAGATAGATAGATAGATAGATAGATAGATAGATAGATAGATAGATAGATAGATAGATAGATAGATAGATAGATAGATAGATAGATAGATAGATAGATAGATAGATAGATAGATAGATAGATAGATAGATAGATAGATAGATAGATAGATAGATAGATAGATAGATAGATAGATAGATAGATAGATAGATAGATAGATAGATAGATAGATAGATAGATAGATAGATAGATAGATAGATAGATAGATAGATAGATAGATAGATAGATAGATAGATAGATAGATAGATAGATAGATAGATAGATAGATAGATAGATAGATAGATAGATAGATAGATAGATAGATAGATAGATAGATAGATAGATAGATAGATAGATAGATAGATAGATAGATAGATAGATAGATAGATAGATAGATAGATAGATAGATAGATAGATAGATAGATAGATAGATAGATAGATAGATAGATAGATAGATAGATAGATAGATAGATAGATAGATAGATAGATAGATAGATAGATAGATAGATAGATAGATAGATAGATAGATAGATAGATAGATAGATAGATAGACATTCGTATCGCGGTAAACCGGGATGCTGGCTTCCACATTCAGTTGTTTCCCATGTCCCTATATTTCTGAGCCGTGTCTCTTTAATTCTGTCATTTATTCCATCTTATCTCCCGTGAGACTTCTGGCCCTCTGTGCTGCAAATGGTTTGACGGAGACAGGGGCAAAAGAGGCAGGGTAAGGAGGGCAAAAGTCGGGGCGCAGAAATCCGGCTCCCATTTGGGACATTTTCCACTGGCAATGAGCAGTGGAGGATAGGAAAGTGCTTGAGTGCCCCGACACTCAAAATGCTGACATAATTCTATGAGTCTGACATGCTTTAACACTGAAAGTCTACTGTATCGGAATTCCCCTCCAGACTCCACTCTCTCTTCCCCCTATCTGCTCTCATATCTCTCTACCTGCTCTTATATCTCCCTCTCTGCTCTCATATCTCCCTATCTCCTCTCATATCTCCCTTTCTGCTCTCATATCTCCCTCTCTGCTCTCATATCTCCCTCTCTGCTCTCATATCTCCCTCTCTGCTCTCATATCTCCCTCTCTGCTCTCATATCTCCATCTCTGCTCTCATATCTCCATCTCTGCCCTCATATCTCCCTCTCTATATTTCCCTATCTGCTCTTTGAACTAACTCTAGCTACTTGTAACATCTTTCACAAAATTTTGCAGACACCTGAGAGCGCAACGATTCGACCGGGTGTACAAGTGCGAGTCGGATTTGTCCAGATGTCAGAATGAAATTCGATTGACAGCACTAGAACTGGCTCAGGTGCAAGCTCAGGTACTAAAGTCCGGTTTGTTTATTAGTTGTTAGTCTAACCGTCAAATTCTACATCATATTAGCAAGCAAACATCACAAAGACTAATAAAGAAAATAGGTATTGACAAGTGAAGCAAAATTAATAAACTAAACAGTTAATGAATAAATGAAAAAATCAATCAATCAATTAATCAATCAATCATCAATCAATCATCAATCAATCAATCAATCAATCAATCAACCAACCAACCAACCAAGCAATCAATCAACAAATCAATTAATCAATCAATCAACAAATCAATCAATCAATCAATCAATCAATTAACAAGTCAATCAATCAGTAAATCAATCAATCAATCAATCAATCAATCAATCAATCA